>JALPQI010001905.1:0-110977 GCA_025490895.1 Thaumatotibia leucotreta
CAAACCAAAAAAATAGTAGGTTATTATTTTGGCCGGCAATGAGCTGTTTGCCGGCCGGAGGGCAGAAAATGCATTATTTCTTAAGCACGCACTTTACACAATCTTGGTCTTGACACCAACTTGAACAGTTCACCTGTTTGTCAAAAATATTTATAGGTATTTATTTCCATATAACATATAACCTAACGATGCTAACCAAATATTATAGCGTCTTCATGTCATAGGACTCTATTTTTGGTACAGTCTACTGATGACATACTGACTAAAGTCTACGTACACATAAGACGTGTTACCTACTATACTATACGTCAGTAGAAAACGAAAAAAAAACTAAATAAAACCTACAAACATGCATTTTTCCATAATCACGCACTTTTAGTTTTATAACTAGGGTTAGGATTTTGGTGGCATTTAAGGAACAGAGAGCAGTGGAGTCGATGTTTCAAACATTTTTTACTTGAATAAATGATTAACTTATAAAATAATAACGAAATACTGTTTAGTTCAAGCTGGATTCATCAATTAATTTAAATAAATAACACCCGTCCGTAGGGCACTTACTTCTGCGGGTATCCCATGTGTCTTGGAGCCTCCGGGACTTAGCCGGTCGGATGGCAAAAGGCCGGATGGTTTGACCTTAGTGCCCTGGGAAAGAGGTAAGTGCCTGTTATGGGACGCCACGTGTGTCAGTACTTTTGCTATGTCGCACCTAAGTCGTACAATGCGAACACCCGGAGCGGCTGCTGCGTCGGCGGCCGTACGTAAGCGGGAGAAGTATGCAGTACTCTCGAATTACTTGTTCGTGCCGCTGGCTGTGGAGACCATGGGTTGCTGGTGTTCGGAGGCCAGGGTCTTCTTTACCGCGCTAGGACATCGGTTACGAGAGAGGGGTCACGACCCTCGTTCCGGGTCATTCTTGCTGCAAAGGTTGGCTATCGCCATTCAGCGCGGCAATGCTGCCAGCGTTATGGGCACTTTTGCACCGGGAATGACTCGGGGAGGGTTGTTTGATTAGTGTTTATCGTAGGTTTTGTTTTTTATTTGTTTTATTGTGTTGTAGTTATTTTGTAAGTTGGTTATATCTAATGTCATCGTTATTATAATTGTGTATTTTTTTATTTAATAAAAGATATCTTAAATTAACAGTAATAAATAACATGAATTTTATTTTTAGAACCTACAAAAATATTAATTTTCAATAAAAAAAAATGAAATGTGAGCAAATATGTTTATTTGAATTTCAAGGTTCTAGTTTTCTCGAAGCCCATAAATATTATATGATAATCATAAGCTATATTATAAAAAAAAAATATTAAACTTCATTTCATAGGCTGTCAAATATTAATACAGTAGAATGATTTAATATTTAAAATGGGCGAAACCCTGTTAAAAAGAATATATTTATGTATTATTTTTGATTAATTAATTATTCAATCAATCATAAACAATTTGAGCTACGACTCCAATATTCTCTGTTCACCTAATGCCACCAAAATTCCTAACCAACATAAAACCTTAAACCTTGCGTTCACATACATTTTTACTTAAAATTCGTGATATGTATTAGTCTCAAAAATATATCTGCTAACGCATTTCACGATATGTGTCAATGACTTCAAATACTATAAATATAAATGGATACTTGGATAGTCAATTAGTGCATTTAGACCAAACGAGCGTTCGCTCATTCTATCCCCCACTCTACGAAATTCGTTCTTTACACAAAACGTGATACATCGAAATTTGTTGATTTCGTAGTTACCTAATCACGATCACAGAAAAATCGCCAATAACTAAATGAGTCTCATTTTGGAATTATCCTGAATTTTTAAGCATTGCCACGCCAAGATAAATATTTGAGGTTACTGTTTTATTATTTATTTTTTGTTTTATTATTTTATTTTATTATTATTTGTTTATTTTTTGGAAGTTGAGGACTTGCAAATAAATACCTTCTAATTTGTTATGTTTGAGTTTTATTTCGCATGTTTCCTCGTTTTAGTGTGGTGAAAAATGTTGTGTTGCACTCGGCAGCAAAGCTTGTTCAACTCTCGTGCCTTAAAACCCTCGCATCGCTCAAGATTCTATTTTATAGTTAGTAGTTACCTACTACAAATTCTAATTAGAGTATTAATTCGTACGTGATTGTGTTTGAAACTGTTTAGGTTTCTCATTCTAACAATGTTAATTTGATGTAAGTATAGCATTGATGTAGGTATAGTATAGTATTACTAATAACCTACATCCGATAATAAAATTACATCCGATATTTTGTGTAGGTATTTAATGACCTACATACCATCATGTAATAACAGCTATAATTTATTATACAACTATTCATAACAAATCGTAAAATTTAAGTACGTAATTAATATAGTACAACTAGTACAAGTATTACCTACAAACGATTAAACCTGAATTTAGCAATATTGTTTTATGAAGTCTTAAAAAAGAACTTATTTAGTAGTAAAAAAATAAGTAACACAGTGGTTTAGTTCAAAAGTATACACTGTGGTTTGTTTAATTTAGTTACTTAGATCATTTTTAACCGACTTTTTAAAGTTAGGAATATCCACTATACTTACATATTCATAAGTAGTATGATTTAAAACGTGGTACTTACCATGTTTTACTTAAACGAAAATAACCTGGCACCTAATACAGTTTTAAATCATACTAGTTAAAATAAATGATCAGTTGCATGCCTTACATTATCTACATACAAAGTAAAGTAGCGCCCGCGCAATGAGACCCTCTAACGTAACAAGAATCATTGCGTTACCATGAGTTATCTGCGACAGTTGCGAACTTTGAAAAGAATAATTATAAGTTAATGTATAAAGATAGTTTTGAAACTATATTTTTCTACTTCCGTATTTTTATTTGTCATTTACAGGGTCGTGAACACACCCTTAAGCCCCTATCTTACAGATGTAAAGATAAGTCTGTATTGTCTATTCCGTATAAAGGTGTTCAGGCATACACGCAGTGCGTTTTTGGATTTTAAGTCCCCTCGTGCATACAATTTTAAATGTCATTTCTGATGAATAGTGAACCATAGAAGAGCTTTCTTTTTTAATTTTGACGTCGATCACGACGTTGAGGATTAATAAAATTGTGTTTGACTAAGATTATTTCTGAAATTTACCAATTTTATTTGAAAATAAGTGTGTCGTGGTCGTAGAAAAAGTATTGTATGCAACATTGTTTAACTGAGTCAAAAAATGCTCGTGGTGTCCTTACCCACGCCACTCACCTTTTTTGACCTCTCTTAAACAAGGATTGCATAAAATACTATAATAATAAATGCATAACACTTTTCTTTAAAATAAGAACCACCCTACGCCATCGCTAGTGCGAGCGACAGGAATAGAAGGTAATTTTCGCGGACACTGCGAGTTGCGTCGCGACTGTCGACGCGGCTGCCTCATGGTAACCGCTCATGACGGACAGATAAAGTAGGCCTAATTATTACGTTACGTAGGTATCTATGCGATTAATGTCTCACTTTTACGTTGTAAATGATTGCTCTGAATGCTGTTTGATGCGATGATGGAATAGTGTAGTTTTTTAGCTTTCTCCGTCCAAATATCGAATTATCTTCTATATAGAATTACTTAATTTGTAAATACAACGACAAGATTTCCGCTAATAAATACACCAATTAAAATTTGTTCGAAATGGATCTTTAGTTAGCAGTAATTATTACTTGACAAAAATTTCCTCTTGAATTGAACCTGTTTCCTGCTTAGGTAGTTGCTTCAGAAAAAGGAGAACTTATGCCTTAAGAAAATTATCTACCAGGCAAACAATGGGAAAGAACGAGTGCAAAAATGGATCAACTTCAATTATTTAAATGTTCACATCGTCAGCCTAGCCCGCTACCGCGAACAAAGAAGTTCGCAAATTTCGAGGATTTTTCTCTGTCACTCTAATGACAGATACAAATCCCCTAAATTTACGAACTTCAGTATTCGCGGTAGCGGGCCTGGACGTAGGCCTCTCCTCGCAATAACTATAATATGTAAATGCCCAAAGGGCATGCGGATTGACGATCGCAGTAGTGTGTGATAACGCTGCTGCTGTTCAGTAAACACTTCAATCTAGTTCTTAGTTGACTCTTACAACACCCACGGGAAGAGTTGAAGTGCAGGTGACAAAAACTGCCGTCACCACGTGGTGTAGATTACGAGATTAAGATGTTTATAAATTTTCAGAATCGGACAATAGCTACCTCAGCCAAATTTATTGTTTCCTTGGATCTGATGTTATTTAAAACTAAGCCCCTTAATCCATAGCAAATGCTTTAGAATTTTACGAAACAGTTATGGTCGAAAATGGCCATCATTTGTACATATTTGGATAAGCTCCATTTAGTGTTATCGTTTGAGTGTCATTGTTGTATAATGTTGGAATGAGGCCGCCTCTCACGAGCTTCCGCAAACTTTGGCGATATAATGCAATGCATTATACGACTATTATTTTAAGTTGATATTTGTTGCGTTATATGTTATATCTGCTAACTGAAATGTGTTTGTATTAGTGGCATTTCTTTGGCGTCCGTTATTGGTAAATGTGCGTGTTTTCATAATAATATGTTTCTTACTACATTACATACTACTAAACTTTAGCCTTACGCGAGATTTTATTTACGTTTATTTAAATATGTTAAAATACCGGCTATAGCCTGGTCTTGCCCACCATACTCAGTTTGAGCCATTGAAATATAAATCAAATTAATTTAAAAATAAACTCGCAAGTTTTACTTTTTACAAAAAACAAAAGTATTTTGAGTATAACCTCAACCTAACTAATCGTATCAATAAAACGTTCATAATTTGACATAATTCGAATAAAATATATATATATATATATTTTCCAAGTGGGCTTGTAAGGCGCTTTCAGATTCAGACGCTCAAAATAAGTACCTTTAGGAATCACAATCGATCAGGACGAGTATAGTTTTGTATTTACTAGTTTTGAAGTTCACGGTAAGCCAACAGGTGTAGGTGGGGTGCGCCAAAGTATTTATAAAATTGCAACTTAGATTATTGGAACTCCGAAAATTTTTCTTATACAATTTAACTTCATAATGATCGATATTTAGAATAATCTTTGTTCATAATTGTCATCACATAGAATTATTTATGTTCATAAAATTGTTTTTCATACATATTTTTAGTACTAACTTTTATGTTTATATAATTTTTCACTATACTTATTTTATGCTATATATTCTAATGTTATAGGTATTTATTTTTATCTGTACTGGTTTTATGTATGAATTATTTTTGTTTAATTAAATATAAATCGTACTATTACTGTAAACTAGCTACCTGCACAAATCAGGTTGTGGCAGAGTAGGTACTGTACTAAACGGGTTCCCTCTAAACTTTTTTTGTCCGAAACGCTTAGGACATAACAGACTTGGTATAATCTATTTTGGCATCAACTTAATGAGACAGAAACATCACTTGGCTTAAATAACAATATTTCGTTATTATTTTGTCCGAAACTATCTTGGCATATCATTAATTACGCCGAGTGTTATAAGACAGAAATTAGATTTGCATTTTTTTTTTGGGCATGTAGCCACATGTTCGAAACCTGCCTTTTTCGTCAGGCAGAATTTGCTGTGAGGGTGAAAATTTCTGCAGTGAGCGAGCGAAGCGAGCGAACAAAACCTTCCGGGGCAGATCCGACTCGGATAGGTTAGGTTAGAAGACTAAGGCGGGAGCTTTGCTCCCGCCTTAGTCTTCGAGGTTATTTTTTTTTAGCAACCTTTAAAGTACTCAGCTCAGTAACACAGTAAGTAACGTATAGAATATTACTACTACCTCGATTATATTGAGAGGTTGTAATTATTCCTTCTCTGTTATGCTAAAACAAACTATGCCGATACTTTTTATGCACATCCAGATTATGCCTCATCATAAATAGGAGCATCGAAATTATGCTCGAATAATATTCGAACAACTCAAAATCTGCCACAAAGAAATATGCTAAAGTTGTGTATGCTACAACAGTTTCTGCACAAAGCCCATTATGACTACATAATTTATGTTATTCATAAAAGAATTATACCACAACAGAGTGAACCTAATGGGAAAATGTTTATAAATAAACAATTTATTTCAAATAACTTTATGAGTATAGATTAATCTACTTGACGACTTTAGGAGGATAAAATTTCGAAATAAAAATCGTTATGAACATTGTAGGTAGAAGTATAATTTTTAGTAAGAAAAAAAGTATGAGAAAAAATTTTCGGAGTAATGATGATTATGAGTAAAAAACGGTATTAGTAAAAATATTTGAAGAAAAAATTGTATAAGTGCCAATATGGACCCGTGTAGGTGTGGGTATGTATTTCGCAGGCATCCAAAACCGCAAACGAACTCTAACGACATCGCAACCTCAACATTTATAATCGGGTGCAACTAATCAAGAAACTCTTTATTTACAAATGATGCGGTTATAATAGAAGGTTCTTTATTTAATTTTCTTTATAAAATGAGGTTTTCTAGGAATACTTTCTTAGTTGATAGTGTTGGACCTACGAAGCTGGAGGTTCCGGGTACCTTCAAGGCATTTATTTATCTGTTTATCTTTATCAGATCATTAGCAAAATATCTACAGTCAGCTTTACAAAATTATACATTGTCATATCATTTTACAAATAGGTATACATTTTATATGTAATTGCTTGGCAAATATTACATACCTCTTAAAATATGTATTCAGTATCCAAATGTTAGTTGTATTATTTTCATTTCAACAAAATGATAATATATTTTCGCCGAATTATTCACTAACCAAATTTACCAAAAAATTACACACTCGAGTTTGCGACTAAACTTTGTAGTAATCTTTTATGAAATGTTAATTTACCTATTAATCATACGAAAAACTCACTTATATTTTAAGCAGAGTTTATAAACATTGTTTTGCAAAGACATGATTTTGCCAGTCGTTGCGTTTGGTTGCGTTTAGAGTAAAGCAAAATGATTTTTTAAAACGACAGGACACCGATTGGCGGATTTCAAACGCATAACATCAGTTTGGTAAAAAGGCACCCTATCTACGGAACAAATTACTGTACCATTTAAACAAAGTAACTTTTTACACTGACAAAATTACCTACCTACACGATTGCTTATACATGCAGAATGTTGCCATAATTCTCGCCGAAACCCGAGCCGCCATTAAATGGCAACACCACGCCCATTCAACCGTCACTGAAATGGATCGTCTTCAAATTTCATTGAAAGCTATCGTTACGTAACAGTTCATCTCCTTGATTATCCAAACCATCAAATTTACTATCGTAAAAACATCTTAAAACCCTTAACGCTTTGGAGCAAGGTTGCGTTTAGGTTGGAAATGAGTTGAGAGGATGGTGGGGTAAGTTGGTACGGGTGTAAGGGTGCGACCTTAAGTGGGGGCGGGTAGATAACGTCACAGGTCGGGCTTAGCGGTTACTAGAGTCGCGCTTGACGCTCCGCTTCCACAGGGATGGGGATTTAGACGTTATTGGCTGAATGTAGGGCTGACACACGCTAATGGAGACCTTTAAATACATGTTATACTTAGATTGTAGAAATACCGCTGGAATTCTCAATAATATGCCACTGGCAAGTTTTATATTTAAGTTACGTTTGTGTTTATTTTCGTTGTTGTTTATTTTCTATGTGAATACGTAAATAAATCAAACGAAGGTACACATTATTCGTGATCAGTATCAGATTGTTAACCTGTTTTGTAGCCTAACCATACAAGTAGTTGAACTTATTTAAGGGAAATAATTCAACCTCTGAAATATACTTCCTTTTGACATAATTTTGTAAAATTTTTGTGGAGTGGCTCCTTTTTCCTTAACGGTCCGGTTTTTACGAAAAATACGACTACACAACGCTGTTTTTCAGGCCGCCCCTCCAGCCTCCAGCTTAAGATGCGTGAGTAGGTATAAGTATTATGAGTAAGTTATTTTCTTAGATGTTGCTTTAATAACAATTGGAAACATAATACAACTGGCTACCTCCTGCCGCTAGGAGATACGTCCATTTTACTTAGTGGTATTTTTTAATAGTTTCTGGTAATTAAGCATGTTCCAATAGCGCCATGATCTATATCGTTACGCAAGCGGTTGGAATCGTACGCATGCGTTGCGACATGCGCAAATTACTATTGTTTAATTGGGCCGATTACAAGTAGGGGGTAATTACAAATGTAGGGGAACTTAACGGAAAATAATGGCTTTAAGTACTTAATACGTATTTGCTTCGGTTACGGCGGCTCTTTAAAGAAGGTACTTGCTTTTGATTAAATATGAGCAATACATAATATTCCTTTTTACTTTATAGTTCCACATTTTGGAACCATAGTGGAAAATCAATCAATTTTAAATTTCCCAGCCGTGTTTAAAATTAGTAGGTACTAACGCCAATTTTAGAAGTCACCTATAAACAAAAAAAATTAGTACTCTTTATTCGTCTATAGTGTATTTAAAGTTTCATGGATTCCAAAACGATGATTTGCTATTTATGTTTAGGTACTTCACAACATTTTACTTGGCAGACTTAACATTCCATTTCTATCTGAATGATTTTTTAATTAGTTTTGCTAATTCGTTACTTAGTCAAGCTAAAAGTTAAACTAACTAATTCGGAATTACTGACATTTCATTACCATAAGTACCTATAAGGTCACACGAAAATTGTGTATGTTATTTAAAATGGTTATCGCACAACCACCCTGGTTTTCGACGTTTTTACACGTCGTTTTAATTTCGTCATTGTCGTAATCGCAAATATTATTACAAGAGGTGACCCTAAGAGCGTTATTTTAATGCAATTTTAATTTAATACCAATGACAAATCTAGCGTAATCAATGTTGTTGCTACTCGTCTTTCCGACTCGGTAATAATCACGGGACGATATGACAAATTCGAGCGGTTCAAACGCTCCTCGAAGAATCACCCACCCATCATTGGTACTCTTTCATTTTCCCAAATTTACCCGATATAGCCAACCCTAAAAAAACCGTCAAAGTGAAAATGCCCTTATTCGGAATTAATGACATTTCATTAGTACTATAAGGTCACATGAAAATTGTGTGTATCTGGATGTTTCAACTTTTTGTCACGAGTCACGCTGGTTTTATGCAAAATTATGCTACTTAAACTATGCAAACATACATTTTTCTGGTGTTAATCCCTTTTCTTAATGGGTCACCTACAGACATGCACTACTTGCATGCTTGCCTAATTTAAGTAGCATAATTTTGCATAAAACCAGCGTGACAAATTAAATGAAATGACAGAAAAAAGTTGATTTACCCATCTGTAGCTGCATCACACCAGTATCATTAGCACAATTTTCCTTTTCCCAAATTTTCCGGACATCGCCAACCCTAACGATCTCGTTAGGCGCAGGCCTCTCCACGGAGTCATCAGATAGCGCGGGCAAGTTTAATTGAATCGGGCAAAGTTTGCCCACCCTCCCCCCGGCTCTGATTGGCCCGGGGAAGACATTGTTCCGAGCCGGTAGGGAAACTCGGGACGAGCTTCTGAATAGTTTGGCGTGTCTTTGTTTTCTTAGGTTTCGCCTGGAGATTTGATATTATATTATTACTATACCTCTCTCGTTCTTGCTAGAAAAATATCGAGGTATAATTATTACATATTTATTAAAAATATAAAAAGGAATCTAGGTGCCTACAGTTGCGTACCGGCGTGCTACCGTGAACACCGAAGTTCGCAAATTTCGGAGATTATTCTCTGTGGCTCTAATGACGCTTTCTTTGGATTGACAAATCCCCGAAATTTACAAACTTCGGTGTTCGTGGTCAAAAAGCCACTGGCAATAGAGTATTTTGAATTTTGAAACACGTCTGTTGGTTTTTTTAATAACATGTAGTACTTAAGTAGAAAATCAATTCCATTTTATTTAGTTTTTCATTAAAGTTGTTTTGGTTAACGGAGGTTTTACATTATTTCTACCCTGGGAGTAGAAAACTTCAAAACTAAAGCAATTGGGAAAAACCGGATTGAACGTCTTTTAGACAAGTGCATCGTTATCATATTTTTCATTTTAAGTATAATTATGTTGGCTTATGCTTATGATTATGATGGTCACATTTTTACCCTTTATCGCGTTACGTACCCCTTTCTCTCTTGTATACCTATCATTACTACCAACTTGTCAGAATGTCACGGTAAAAGGACAACAAACGATAAACGCAGGGCTATCATAAGCCTACTTATAGCTGAAATAAATATTCCTTTATTAATACAATATAACTTGGAACCGTACCCAAGCGGTACAGTCAAGCGTAAAAATAAGTATCGAAAGAATCCGCTCGACTATGTTACGTTACGACGTTCTTATAAAGGTGCGTTTAAACCAAAAGAGCATTCGCTGTTCTAGCGCCCGTTCTAAGAAATCAACCAATCACGTCTTGTGTATCGATCGAATTTCGTAGAGTGGGAGGTTAGAACAGCGAATGCTCTTTTAGTTTAACCGCACCTTGAAGATGCATTCAGACCCAGCGAGCATTCGCTGTTCTATCCCCTCTACGAAATCAACTAATCACGATTTGTGTAACGATCGAATTTCGTAGAGTAGGGGGTTAGAATAGCGAATGCTCGTTTGGTCTGAATGCACCTTTACACAGAATTAGACTGCACTGGGACATATTTTTGTGTACAGTTTATTTTGTCTTTAACTGTACTAATAAATGAATTCAATTGTAATAATTTACATCCTCTTAAACAATACTATATTATATTACTACTGAAGCCATCACGCGTGTCAGAATTTCATCATTAAACAATCCTTTCACTGACTCTTATGTCGTACGTGTTAGATGTCATTTTGAAACGCGTTGATGATGACATTTTGCATTAGTTCTGCCTCGGGCCCGGATGTTCGTTTAGATGCCGCGTGGAATTACTCAGATAGCTTTGTCATGTTTGTCCTTCGAATTTTCTTGAGTTTCGTCAAGCCCTTATTGAACAATGCTAAACTGCGGGTCAACGAACTGTAGACGCGTTGCATGCGATTTGTTATGGTATGTAGGTTTGTTATTTTACTACCCATCAGTAGTCCGTGGGCTACTCGGCCTGAAATTAGAAAACGGTATAATTTGGGGGTACCAAGTGTCCTTTTTACAGTAGTTAGACATATTCATAAGGATGTTAAAAAAGTATGATAGACATCTCAAAGTGGTAGCTAATAGGCATACGGGCTATTTCAAGATTTCCGTTGTATGACAGGTATGGTTAAAATTAGGAGGTACAAATTTTCCTTTTCACGGCTGTTAGGTAAGCTTATAAAAACGTCAAAAATGCAAGATTGCCATTTATAAGTGCTACCTAACAAAAATGGGGGCCAATCAAAGATGGTGGATCTCAAGTTTTACAAAGTCAAGTATATCTCGAGAACTATTAAATATATCTAATTACTCTTTTGAACAAAATTAAAGGCATATCTGTAAGCTTCATATTTTGCATATACACCATATTGCTAAAACCAAACAATAATTAATTGCGACCAAATTTATGAAAATTTCGTGATTTTGATTTTTTTTGTGTCGTGTTTTTACATAGTAGTCATGACGCTAGAAAAATCAAATATTTTTTTAAAGATAGTGTATTTAATAAGCTTTAATTTGATGTATATAATTTGTTGGCGGTATTAAAAAAAAGACCCATAAAAAATATTTAAATGAATTGTAGTCATAATCCACCGTATACTTAGTGATTTAAGAGGCGATTTTTTTTATATTTTTCAATCTTGGTTATTTGGAATAAGCACTATTATTTACGAGTGGCACTTCCATCGCCTCTTAAATCACTAAGTATACGGTGGATTATGACTACAATTCATTTAAATATTTTTTATTGGTCTTTTTTTTAATACCGCCAACAAGTTATATACATCAAATTAAAGCTTATTAAATACACTATCTTTAAAAAAATATTTAATTTTTCTAGCGTCATGACTACTATGTAAAAACACGACACAAAAAAAATCAAAATCACGAAATTTTCATAAATTCGGACATAATTAATTATTGGTTGGTTTTAGCAGAGATTATTTAGTTTAAGTAGATATATCAGCACCATACATTAAAATGCATCCACCTGAAATGTCGTCACTACTAGACGGCGCCACGGTTGTTCGTGAGCATGGCATACAGATGGCTCTGAAACAGTATATACACTACCTTTGTTGTTCGTCCATTGGCGCAGATGGCTCTGAAACAGTATACACTACCTTGCCACGAACGAAACGCATGATCACTTGTAACACATAGCATATTTTGCCGTACCACTATATAGGGAGGTTGGTAATGTTTTAGCAATATGGTGTATATGCAAAATATGAAGGTTACAGATATGCCTTTAATTTTGTTCTAGAGAGTAATTAGATATATTTAATAGTTCTCGAGATATACTTGATTTTGTAAAACTTGAGACCCACCATCTTTGATTGGCCCCCATTTTTGTTAGGTAGCACTTATAAATGGCAATCTTGCATTTTTGACGTTTTTATAAGCTTACCTAACAGCCGTGAAAAGGAAAATTTGTACCTCCTAATTTTAACCATACCTGTCATACAACGGAAATCTTGAAATAGCCCGTATGCCTATTAGCTACCACTTTGAGATGTCTAATATGTCTATCATACTTTTTTAACATCCTTATGAATATGTCTAACTACTGTAAAAAGGACACTTGGTACCCCCAAATTATACAGTTTTCTAATTTCAGGCCGAGTAGCCCACGGACTACAGGGTTCATGTTTCACATATGCTATATTGTTCATCATCATCATCATCAGCCTATGTTAGTCCACTGCTGGACGTAGGCTTCTCCTATTAACTATGTGTATAGACGCATTAGGAGGTAAATGCCCATAATCGCAGTAATGTGTCCACTATGATGACGCTGCTGCCCATCATCAGTCTTGTAGAATGGTCAGTGTCAGTGACACTTCAATCCCTTAGTCGACTCTTACGACACCCGCAGGAGGAGTTGGGGTGGTGACCAATGTATTCTTACTGCCGTCACCACACGGCACTATATTGTTAATTATTGCAATTTAATAAAGTTTTCTTAGGGAACTGGGACGACGCCTGCAGGAAAGGGGCCTTGACCCCAGCTCCGGTTCCTGGAGCAGAGACTGTCCATCGCGATTCAGCGCGGAAACGCTGCGAGCGTGATGGACACCTTTACGTTGGGAACCAATCGGGGCGGTTTAGATCCGTAGCTTCTTTAAAAGTTTTTTTTAGCTTTAATTCTATTCATGTTTATATTTAATAATTTATTGATAAATGTTAAAAATCCGCCCACTTTGTCACTCGTTGATATTAGGAGTGTTAGGTTACAGCTTTCCCATAGGTAAATTTAGTTAAAATCCCCTCAGGATTTTACACTCGTATAATATGAATTACCTGTACCATGAGGTTTTTCCTGTTTATTAAACTATGCTTTTCATAAATTAACCTACGATAATAATATAATGGTTAAGATATGTGGAATGCTAATATAATTTTCCCTGACACATTTAACTTTTTACTTTGGCTGACCCTAACCAGCCTTTAACAGTCTCCCCAAATCTATCGACGGCAATTCGGCTAAATCTTATAAAACCTTTATTACTACGCAACAAAAGCGAAAAAGAAACAACTCGGATGACACCGATCGACAGTGATACGGCGCGATTTGCCTTAACCCTTTATAGGGCACCGGTCTCATAAACGACCCCTTATAGCTCTATTTTAGCTATCTAGTATCTACCTATCTTTTTGTATTTTTTTCGTGTACAGCGGCCCTACCGCGAACTCCGAAGTTCGCAAATTTCAGGGATTTTTCTCTGTCACTCTAATGATACCTACGTTGGTGTGACAGAGACAAATCCCCGAAATCGGCGAACTTCGGAGTTCGCGCGGTAGGCCAGCAAAATTGTTCGTACTATATAATGGCATTGAGGCTTGAACCTACGATTTTTTTTAGTCTTGCCCGTTAAAGGATTAAAAATGCGAAATCGTCGATAGGTTTGGGGAGACCGGAAAGGCGTCAAGCGTCAGATTAAAGCGACACTTAAGCCGGGCACAGTTGGCTAAGCCTTGCTTCCAAAGGACCTAAGTGTTTTAGCACTCCAGGATCTTAAACCCTTCAAGTCTGGTGTGACATCGTACTAAGACGGCTGGACAATTCCCGTAGCTTATATACAACTAGCCTCAAACGAGCTAATACACACAGCTCTGTCTGCAATACTATGAATC
Source organism: Thaumatotibia leucotreta (assembly GCA_025490895.1). Lineage (NCBI taxonomy): Eukaryota > Metazoa > Arthropoda > Insecta > Lepidoptera > Tortricidae > Thaumatotibia > Thaumatotibia leucotreta. Next base: position 14,294 of record JALPQI010001905.1, read on the forward strand.
TTGCTTTTTAAGGCCAGCCTGACACCTGTAAGTTCTTACGTAAGTCATAATTTCGGCCTAACACTCCTTTATTAGTTCACTTTTATACGTAAGGCCAGCCTTACACCTGTAAGTTCTTAAGATAGTGATATTCACCTCTTATAAATACTTAGTATAGCTCCGTCCGTATAACTTACGTAAGAACTTACAGGTGTACGAGCGCTCTAACTATGTATGTAAGGAAATCTTAGAATCTTAATTTGGCCTACCTCCCGGTCTTCAATTAGGATGAAAATTTGCACACGTTCTGAGTTCTGATGACAATATATGACCAGCTACGAAACGTCATTACAAATCCAATATGGCGTCCTCGCCAAGATGGCGGACTGGCTGTGTGAAATCCACCCCTATGATAAGGGTATCAAATGAAAGGGTTTTGCTGTCAGGAATACGAAAATAGTTATTTGTTATACAAGGGTGCAAAGTTGTATTTTACCCGCGAGTATGAAATTGAAACACGAGCAAGCGAAAGGATTCTATAGTTGAACCACGAGCGAAGCGAGTGGTTCTAAAATAAAATCCTGAGCGCAGCGAGTGTTTTAACATACGAGAAGTAAAATACATTTGCACCCGTGTGTAACACAAAACTTTTCCCCTCACTATAGCGAGGAAGCTCAAAAAAGGTAATTATTTGTTCACATTACAATCATTATCGGGTTAGTGATAATAATTGTCCAAATGCATCATGTATTTAATGCAAGATTTTGTCGCAGTAAACTTACCACGAAAAAGTAAACGCAGCACGATTTTAACACATTCCTGTAGTTGCACACCAACGCCAATGCATTATTAAATCATTCTCATTCATTATTTTTACAAAATTATAACAAAACACACTGAAAGTTGTTTAGTTTACTATTTTTATGCGTGTTCGAGTCGGTAAATAAAGATTATAACCTATAATATTCTTTGACAATGTTGACGTTGACATTTTCTGCGTTTTGTGATTGCATCTAGTCATCTTATCATCATTCACTAAAACAATTGTTACTTACCTATGAAATTTTAGGATGTATATGTTAAAATCATCATATTATATAAAGGTTTGTATTTTACACTAAATTCTCAAACAACTTATTTAATTATCATTAATATGGAACAATTTCCATGAGCATTTTACGTTTTGTTATTCCAAAACCAAGGTCATTACTTTGCCACACAAGTGAATAATATGCGTTTTTACACGTTCGTACTAAAGGGTAAACGAGCACTTTACGAGCTAGTGAGGGGAAAAAGTGTTTACTTAAACTTTTATTTAATTATTTTATGTTAATAAACAAACGACGAGCCGCCTGATGGGCAGCCGTCATCATTGCCCATTGCCCATAGACAATTAAGCAATGTCAGAAGAGAGCTCTCATTCTTCATTTTGCACGTTCTGTTTTTTTTTAATGACGGAGAATAACTAGAACCTATGCCCAACCGGGTTCAAATGAACCATTGTCTTTAATTTGTTGCACCTTGTGTGGTGCCAATGGGGAAAAAAATAAGTAAAAAAAGTTTTAATTTAAACGGTTTTTATTGCACCAAAAACTAAAAAATAAAAATTTGTTGTAACTAACCGTAGATGCTACTTTCTGTAGATTAGTCACGTGAAACTATTATCACTGTAATCTTCCCAAGTTGGATGCTGAAAGCCACGTTTAGCCTCTATGTCAGTGGATTAAGCGTTAATCGGAAACTCTTACCAAACTGAAATAAAAACGTGGCTCACTACATATAAAAGTATTTTATCAATTAAACTGTCACAAAAAATGCACTTTTAAGGGTTTTTTTTTTTACATACGCTAGGTAATTAAAGATTTTTGGTGCATTTGATGTCTGTCAATTAAGTGTGACAACACTAAGAAAACTCAGTAACAAAATCGTTTCCTAAAATGCGTTTATCATTGCATAACTATCAAAAACGGTTAACGAAAAATACGCAAACTTTCAACTTCAAATTTGGTCAAAATCTTTAGTGTATTTTTTTTAATTAGAAGTAAGTATACAGTGTGTAAATCTAATACAGGCGATCAATTAAACCAGGCATGTGATTCATTAGTATAATCATGGATTACAAGGTTTTTTTTAAGCTTCTTTTAATTATGACTCCACAGATTTTTTTAAAGATTATCGGAGCATCAATGTAGGTACGAACATTTGTTATTGTTAATATGGCAGTTATGTCATCTGCTTTTGAAATTAGCTGTCAACGAGTGTTTAACTCGCGTATGTTGCTCTACATTGCGCGCCAAATTATTTTGTATGGAAATTTTTGTTACTCTAATTTTAAGTAAAAGTTATTTGAATGTACTTATTATGTCGTAAACTAACACCAGTTAAGAGCTTCGCCCGTATTAGACTTACTCCCTGTATAGCAGGTAAATCCTAAATGCGTGTTACAAAGGTCTCGTTTATACTATCCTGTCAGTTGCAAGGGTAATGTAAGTGGCGGGAACGACGACACTGCACTTCCCTGATAGTCTGCTGCATAAACTTGCCGACGCTGCAGGCTTACAATAGCCCCAGGACACAAATAACAATATTGCTACGTTGACGCTACAAGCCATTTCAACATCGATTACAGGCGTATGTTTTCCTTATTGAAAAGCTTGTGTTAAATGGCTAATATCTAAATTATCACATGTTAGGCACGAGTCAGGATTACAGCTTACATTTTCGCTCGCTATTTGCACAATGCCTCAGAAAAACACGATATTTTTGTGATATTAACAGAATAAGTAGTTTTACTATTATTATTAGCTAGCTGTCTCAGTATCATACTTGCCAATATAATAAGAGATTCTCTAACGAATCCCTTTATAAAACAGATTCAGAATTAGGTGTGAAAGTATAGAACTAAAAAACTTCCTCTCAGGTCAGTGGTGTAGGGTTTGAACACTTTGAACTAGAGGTTTTTATATGTTTGTGGACCAACTCAAATTGTTTTATGAAATAATATATATATAAAATACCGAAGTTTACCTACGCTGGAGGTGTATCAATTATCAGCTTTAGGCATCAGCCGCGAAAGTGAAGACGTGGATTCAATTTCGTTATTTTAAAAGACGATTCGAAAGTGCTTGTTACTATTCTTAAGGTGCATTTAAACCAAAGGAACGAGCATTCGCTATTCTAACCTCCTACTCTACGAAATTCGATCGTTACACAAAACGTGATTCGTTGATTTCGTAGAGTGGGGGATAAAATAGCGAATGCTCGTTTGGTCTGAATGCACCTTATGAATATAGAATAGAACCGTTTGACGTTGAACAGCGTATCTACATCTAGGTACAGTGGGCATCAAAGATATCATACGAGTAACAGTTTAGGTGCCAAAAATATTTTGACGCGACTTTATTGCCTTGACATTTAAGGTCGTGTAAATATTTTTTGGCACCTAAAGCGTAAAGATATCTTTGACGTCGACTGTACACTCAACCAATTGGAACCCAAGGCCATTCTAAAACCTTGTCTAAATGACAAATAGTAAGGGATTTCTTAGATTTGATTCAACTCGTCACTTCGACATGGTTCCTGAGTAGCCTAAGATTCCATTTCGTTGACTGTGCATAAACTATCATGCTTAATAAGTTTTTAAAACGGTATAGGTACCTATAAAATTATATAATGCACGTCGTAGGTATTTCACTATCGAATTAATGCAATAACAAACTCTTTCTGCCAACTCGGATTCCAGGAGTATTACACTGTCAGATAACACCTGGCATTTAATTAATTAAATCATTTACAACCGAATGGAAGCGCAATCCGATTCCCATTTAATTATCATCTCATTGCCAGCCGCTAACTATCAGCAGCCGACTGATAAAATGTTAAACGAATTATAAAATACGCAAATCCGATATTAAATTCATATGTCAGTTCCCCCAACAGAGGATTTCATTCGAAAAACCGCATTGACGCCACGTAAAACGGAACGTTTCAACTCTTTAACCCCCTCACGGGATATTCGCTCGTGTGTATTTATTTTAGGGTTTATTATTGGGTGCTGGCGAAGGGTTATGTTGCTAAGCTAGGAGCTTACGGCTTATAGGTCGGCGACAAAAATGGGAAAACGGTGACAAAAGGCTGAGAGCCGTGATAGCGGGATGAAAGCGTGGTGGGTGTTGGGCAGGGCTGACACCGCCTGGAAACCCTGGATTATTAAAGTGCAAATTATTTCCATCCAGAATCACGGGACGCTAAAATATAATTAAATAAACTCACGAATTGTTTTGTCACTAAGTACGCGAGCTTTTGGTCGCCGTAGACTCCACAGTGGCCCTGCTTACGAAAGGTCGAATCCCGGTCCGGGCATCTCTTTGTGTAAGTACAAAATAAAGTACATAAGTACAAGAACAGGTTCTCAGTCATTATTGTTTTCTGTGTTTTTATATCTCATCTGTTATATAAACGAATTTCGACGAATTACGTTTTGTGTAACGAATGAATTTCGTAGTGGGGATAGAATGAGCATTCGCTCGTTTGGTGTAAATCCACCTTAAGAATATTCCGTGATATTTATTATTTATTCAGGTGGTTTTACGGTGCGTAATTTGAGAGCATCCTACGAGCCACGGGTCCTATTTATTACAAGTTATTATGAAATACAATAAGTTAAACGGGGTAGCGTGTAGAACGCTCGTGAGCATTTAAATCTAGTTTACACAAATGTTATCGCTTAACACAAATACTTTTGCTACAGGAGCATTACAAACGATGCTATTACAGCATCGTTGGCCCAGCCTTAGTAATTACACATTAGGAAGAAGGAATTACACTTGAAGGATAAGTTGCAATCGTTTTCTATTAGGAAGTAGATAGTTTGAAGTAGGTAGATTAATCCCTTCTAAACTACCGTATATTTAGATGAGAATTTCTTAAAAATTGTGTGCACAAAGGCAAAAAATTAAATGCTTGTTGAGTTTATTTCCACTCGACGTCCGGGTATTTCTCAGAGCGTAAACGGACATCTCATTCATCTGGTCACGATTTTTTGGAAGTGGCTGAATGATTTTAGGTTAGTTTTGGTCACTTTTGGTTGTGTTATAGAGAAATGGGTGCTGTATCTGACGACCGAAAATGGTACCAAAAGATGCAGCAACTTCCAAAAAAACATGAGATGTCCGTTTACGCTCTGAGAAATGCCCGTCAATATCACCTCGTGGCAACCCTAGGTCCAGTGGAAAAATTGCAAAAAGTCGCGATATTGGCCCCGCAAGTTCAATTAACGGGCGGCATTCACGCGGCGCGCTCGAGCGGCGAGGCGCTCGCGTCGATACCCCGCTACGATTGTACATACTTACTTTGAGCGGAAGCCGTACCATGATTTGTCAAGTGGATCCATTAGGTTTTACTCGATACGCAAAGGATTCTATCGCACTCGCACTGACTTATTGGAGCTAGCGTTTCCTTAACTTGCTTTCTATGCGTTGGAGACTGCGATAATATTCACTAATAGTTATTTGTTATACAAGGGTGCAAAGTTGTATTTTACCCGCGAGTATGAAATTGAAACACGAGCAAGCGAAAAGATTCTATAGTTGACCCACGAGCGAAGCGAGTGGTTCTAAAATAGAATCCTGAGCGCAGCGAGTGTTTTAACATACGAGAAGTAAAATACATTTGCACCCGTGTGTAACACAAAACTTTTCCCCTCACTATAGCGAGGAAACTCAAAAAAGGTAATTATTTGTTCACATTAGAATCATCATCGGGTTAGTGATAATAATTTTTCAAATGCATCATGTATTTAATGCAAGATTTTGTCGCAGTAAACTTAGCACGAAAAAGTAAACGCAGCACGATTTTAACACATTCCTGTAGTTGCACACCAACGCCAATGCATTATTAAATCATTCTCATTCATTATTTTTACAAAATTATAACAGAACACTCTGAAAGTTGTTTAGTTTACTATTTTTATGCGTGTTCGAGTCGGTAAATAAAGATTATAACCTATAATATTCATTGACAATGTTGACGTTGACATTTTCTGCGTTTTGTGATTGCACCTAGTCATCTTATCATCATTCACTAAAACAATTGTTACTTATGGAATTTTAGGATTTATGTGTTAAAATCATCATATTATATAAAGGTTTGTATTTTACTCTAAATTCTCAAACAAATTATTTAATTATCATTCATATGGAACGATTTCCATGAGCATTTTACGTTTTGTTATCTGTTAACGAATGCTACTTCGCGCTACGCTCCAAGGTCATTACTTTGCCACAAAAGTGAATAATATGCATTTTTACACGTTCGTATTAAAGGATAAACGAGCACTTTACGAGCTAGTGAGGGGGAAAATAATAATAAATATCTTGGGACATCTTACACAAATCGATCTAGTCCCATGGTAAGCTCAATTAAGGCTTGTGATGTGGGTACCAGGCGACCATATATATAATAGATACATACATATAGATACTTAAATACATAGACAGCTATGACCAAGGAACAAATATTTGTGATAAATAAATACACAAATAATGCCCTCGCCGGGATTCGAACCCGGAATCTTCAGCTTCGTAGGCAGGGCCACTACCAACTAGGCTACGGAGGCTGACAAAAATAATTAATAACAACTAGTTATTTTATGTTTTCTTGCGGCAGATATTATAATCATATCATAGATTTAAGATAAATAATTCTGCTTGATCCTTTTACAATCATAAATAATTTAAATAATGGTCCTTCCAACCGGATAGTCAATTGAATAGGTAATCTAATTAGTCCCACCGCAACCTTTTAGTACGGTCAAATCGTACATTAAACTCGCAAAACATGTAGTAAAGCTGCATTTTTGGTATGTTATTTAGACACCATAGGGCAGTATAAAACCACATTTTGCAAGCAAAAAAAAGTTGTGCTAGCTGCGTTATACGTGAAAAACTGTGAAATTTACTGTTTTTTTTAATTTCTGATTTTTATGAAAAAAGCCTTACGTTTTTTGACAATATGTATCAGGTAACGTTTAAAGACGAATGAATTTGTAACAAGATGAGATAACATGCATTACCGTAGGTCTTATAGTTTCAGAGATTCGAGACTTCAAATAGTACCCTGATTTGTAAACTAGATAAAATGTTGAGTTTTGCTAACGTTTTTGGTTTAATATCGCCTTACCTAATTATGCTACGAAAAACATGAAATAATTATCTTATAACGCAATCAATATTCTTTCATTTAAGGGTAAAATCAGGTCAGTAAACTTTGCATTGAAGTAATTGCATGCATTTTCGTATACATCTATAAGGCCTTTATAATATACCAAAATTGCAGCTTTGCAACTCGACTTGCGATTTGTATGAAAAACTTAGATAGCGGGCCTCCTGCCTTTGGAATTTCGGGTTTATACTTTCAACTACAAAGTTCAATGACCTAATTATACCCTTAAATTAAAGAATATTAAGTGCGCTATAAGGTCATTATTGCATGTTTTTCGTAGCATAATTAGGTGAGGCGATATTAAGTCGAAAACGTTAGCAAAACACAAAATTTTATCTAGTTTACAATAAGGGGTACTTTTTAAAGTCTCGAATCTCTGAAACTATAAGACCTTCGATAATGCATGTTAGCTCAACTTGTTGGAAATTTATTAGTCTTTAAACGTTTATTTACATATGATATCAAAAAACGTAAGGTTTTTTAAATAAAAATCAGAAACTAAAAAATGGCTGTAAATTTCGCAGTTTTTCACGTACTACCCAGCTAGCACAACTTTTTTTGCTTGCAAAATATGGTTTTATACTGTCCTATGGTGTCTAAACAACATACCAAAAATGCAGCGATACTACTTGATTTGCGAGTTTAGGGTAAAATTATGTACGATTTGACCGTACTATTTGTTATAGTTCGGGAAATATTATTTGGAGTAACAGAGACAAATGTTCGAAATACGTTTTCTATGTTTCTGGTCGTCCCTCAGATCCCTCAAATCATCCCGTTATACCGGAGGTACGAGTGAAATGCATAAAAAGTGAGTTACGCCGATATTAGCGTTTGCCGCAGCAGTACCTAGCCGTACCTTTACCGTACCGTAGCGCTTTGCAAGTATCGGTAACGTTAGGTTTAACTCGATACGTAAAGCAGGCCATCGCACTCGCTCCAATATGTCAGAGATAGAATAGAAACATTACGTATCGAGTAAAACCTAACATATCACGTATCCTTTACTTTCAAACTCCTGGGTGCTTAGACAAGATGCCAATCGCTAACGCTTAATCGTCAATCGTAAACGAAAGGCAACAAACTGTCTTTATCGCACTAATATGAAAGAGTGACAGAGAGGGAAAACTACGATACGCTACTAAGCGTTAGCGATTGACAACTTGGCTAAGCATCCTGGTACGGCTGATTCTTGGTAAGGATACCGTTCTGTGTGGCTCAAAATATCTGCCTTAATAAGTTTTGAGCGGAAATCTCATAAGAAGTAAAAGAAGAAATCCATTTTACTCAGAAAACCGATGCAAGCTTTTTATCTCCCAGTTTAAGTGTCATCTTCATACAGTGCTAGTACCTACCTGCTTTGTACAATATAAGGTCATGGGTCACCTGCTTACATATTTAGTACCTGGGCCTATCAACTTTTCGATCGACATATTTTTTGTCTGCTGCGTTACTTTTCATGAACTTACAAATGTACGTCAATTAAACTATACACTTATACACATATTTATTACAATGAAAAACAGTTGGAACCTAAATGTATCGATGTGAATTTGTGTGGGGCCTAATGCATGTACAATTTATAAATTTTTTTCTAGCAAACTTGATGAAATTGTCACTTGCGTTACGGGACAAAATAGTGTCGATCGAAAAGTTGATTGACCCACCTAGCTGTTATGGGCCTCTACCCGCATATCTGTCAATGTTGCTTATAGTGAAAGAGGGGCGGCCTGAAAACCAGCGTTGTGCAGTCGTCGGTTTATTCGGTATGACTGACACAACTATGGTGAGTCCGCTCCTTTTGTCACATTCAATGTATAAAGTAGGTTAAGTATAATGTATATTTTTCTCACACTTGTCCATTTACATAGTTACTGACTATAGTTTCAGTAAAATATAGTGTAATGTTTTCTGAATGCGGGTGTGATTAAAGGCATTGTGGTGTTGTTAGTTTACTTGCGGCAATAAATATTTTCTTATTCTTATGGAACTATGTTTTACTACGGACTTGGTATTGGTACAGTACACATGAGGCATTTTGACTCTTCCGAGCAAATGATGTCACTTTTTGTAAGGTTGACAGTGTAACTATTATTAAAACACAGCTCTCTCTGGTGGTTAGAGTGACAAAGGTGTAAAAACCTGCGATAATAGGTATGTATATATTTTAATTTTCTGAAAGACATGCATGATCGCAAGTTTTGGTACAGTCAAATGAAAAAATGTGTACCGAAAGAATCTTCTTCAAAGTTCTTCAAAGACATATTTTTGAGTATTTTGATATACAGCTTATTTTGCTTTTGACTGTACAATACTTACTTACAATTTGTGTAGGTAGGTATAACAGAACTATTTTATTAACTCCTGACCGTATAATCATAGCAAAGTTTCTTCAACTGCATAGCAGGTTAGCCAAGTCCGGAATAAATAATGCCTATCGATAGTTGCCGATTTCTAAAAATTAACTTTTGACAGTTATAGATTAATCCTTATTAATATGAGACAAGACTTACCATTTTTCCGATAGTAGTCATGTACATAAGGCTCATTTCTAAACTGTCAAATGTGCATTCTTAAAAATCGGCAAATATAGTGTGTGTGAGAAGTGTGCAGTGACTGTGCCTTGCCTACACATACACAATCATGCCTAAACATAAATTACTTATAGTTTATTTTACACGTACTGGAACTTTAATTAATATTATATAAAGGATAATATTGCAAATCATACGCAGAAATATAAATATTATGCTTGGTATTTAGCAAATAGGCGCGTAAAATATTAAATCCATGTCGTTGCATCGTAGTTGCGTAACCAATTCATAAAAATAAATAAATTAAATTGACATAATTATATAATTCATCAACATCATCATTCACATGTCAGCCCCTGTAGCCTATTAGTTGGTAGTGACCCTGCCTACGAAGCTGGAGGTTCCGGGTCCGAATCCCGGCGAGGGCATTATTTGTGTATTTATTTATTACAAATACTCGTTTTTTGGTCGTGGCTCCATTTGTATTTAAGTATCTATACATTTATATGTATTACATTTATATCATCGCTCGGTAGGTACCCTCATCACATAGTGTAAGATGTCCTTATTTCAGCTGGAAAACGCCCACTGCTGGACAAAGACGTCCGGCAAGAATCTCAAGTACATCAGGAGAGAGGGTGACAGGTCATCTGTCACCCTCTCAACGGTTTCCCGCGACCTTAAGCCTCTTAGATGTATGTTAGTCGCATCCTGATGAGTGATGAATTATTTAAGTACTTCATACAATTCATAAAATAACATAGGTAAGATTAATAATGTCTTGTAGTGGTCACATTTACATATACCACATATACTTAACTGACCAATTTGTGCTTCTTTAGCTATTTTGTTTCTTAGCATTCTGAATAGATAGCTACCGTAGGGCAATAATTATTTGTAAATCTTATATAGAAAATAGATAATTCGGAACGAGGGTGTACCTACTTTTACAAATTTTAATGTCGTGAAGAAAAGCTACAGAGAAAGAAATGTATTTGTTGTGTATGTATTTAATTGACTGCGAAAGAAACCTAAATGCAGATTTTTTACCAAAAACTATAACCCGTTTCATGTTTGACAAACGCAAGTAAATTAACGATATTTTCTTTTTATTTTAAACTATTTCAAGAACATTCGTAGCAATCATAGCACACGTGCACAAATCGTAAACCTACAAGTTCTTGACAGTTTTGTATGACACCTTCAAATTCAATTATTCTGACAACAGGCAGAATGGCTTAGTTCTTTCGCCTGTTCACAAGGACTAATAGTAAAAAAAGACTCATACGTCACACTGACAGTGACATTGACATTATACTTAGCCGATTATTCTGCTCGTTGTCATACATTGTCATATAAATAATTTTCTACTCTACTGTCTTGTTTGGAGACTTTGCAGTATAGAGTTTTCAGTAAGTGAAGTAAAGTGAATTGACCGAAAAATCATAATTGCATGATATTCCAGTAATACCTACCGACTGCAAACTTTGATAAGCATGATGCTGCAGGTTTTTATACATACTTTACAAATGTAAACGGACTGAATGGTGATATTGCAAAAGCCGGTCGAAAGGTCACGATTCAATGCAAAAAATACGACACAGATAATACTATAATAATTATGGTACTATATATATACATACTATAAATATTTAAAAGATTGCTACTTTTTATCATGCCATTAATGTGTTGTTGTTTTAGCCGAGAGCTTGTCAGTACAGATTGTAATTAACTTGCCGTTGTTTGTAAAATTACAGAAGAAGTAAGCAAACATGAAGAATAAAAAAGATAAAGTAAAAACTGCACCAAAACAAGAAAAATCACTTGCTGTAAGTAATTTTACCAGTAAATTACATTTGTATAATCTTTTTTATTGGACATTTCTGTACGAAATAATTTGTGTCTGCTGTTTTTCTCCACTAAATGTAATTGATACTAAAAAGTTTACTAATCACAGTTATACAGAAAACAATCAAATACATTTTTTTTTGCAAAAAAACCTACTGTACTACAGTCATAGGTACAGAAAGGAACTCAACTCGATATGTTAACCCTTTCTACAAAACTTATGGTTATTTAGTTAATACATTAGAGCAGGGATCAGAACCAGTTTTTTTAGAAAAACCTCGAAATAGCTCAATATTTTTAAATGTTTTACACTCTTTACATAGTACTCAATATTTTATGTAATTAACAATATCACATTTTTGATTTACTCCATTAACAAAGTATTTATATACAGAAGAAAGAACTTTAGAGTCATTCTTTTATTTGGAGAAAAAACTAGTATCAAATCCCTGCATTGGAGGATTAAAATACATATCTCGAATTACTAGCAATTAGTGTTACAGCTATGCACTTATAGATGAGATGATATTTAAAAGGAATACAATTTATTTTTCTATAAATAAAATATTTTTTCCAGCTGAGATACATAGTGTTCACTATCCTTGCTGTGCTCCCAGTTGCGGCAGCATACTGTCTCTACCATGTGTTTGGCAGCCCCCCACCGGTGCCGGAGATGGATCTGAATGCCTGGTGGGGACCTTACCCAATATCCCAGAATCCTGATGTGTCAATACAGCCTTTTAGAATTGAATTCTCAGATGTGGTAAGTAATAAAGAAATTAAATTACATGCAATTTTTATTCTTCAATATTAGTAACTGTGTCATTTAGATCTTTTCTTCAGATCAGTGATCCTCTTAATTTTATTAGTTACCAACAGATAGGCACTCAGTTTTAGAAAATTAGAATTACAATCCTGACCAGAATTTATCATAATATTGTTTATCAAACACTGTGGTCTTCTTATCAACAAGCCTACAAGCCTAATGATGTTGTTCACTTTGCTGCAGTGCTTTTGTTTGTATGTTACTGCAGTAAAAGCATTTTTTGAAGTAATTTAACCATCTGTCAATTTAAAACTCAAGGTAGTCTTATCATATACGATAATGCTAAAATGGGTACTACAAATGTCATTCACTTTACTCGCTTTATGTGGTGAGGCACAGCTCTGGCAATGTTGTTGTTCAATCTGGAAGTATCCCCATCTTACAGACCACATACCCCTTTCGCTGGCATCTGCACCTCTGGAGCTGCAGATGTCTGTAGTCTAACCTCCTTATCAATAAACGTCCCCTAACTTAACAAGCCGTTAAGATTGTTTGTCTCTTCTGGTCTTATAGACATTTTGATAAGACCAAAAAGGAAACATTATTGTTAATGAAAAAAAAGAAGTGGACTGTAAATAAATTCGAAAATTAACCGTTACGACGAAAGTATTTTGAATGAGAATACGTTAGGGTGGGTGAGCAAGAACGTTGTTGCTAATTCAAAATTACGGGAAACTAAAGCGAAGTGAATTAAGCTAAGTTCACATTTGTCTGTCGTGTTGTGTTATGATGCTCTCTGTCGTGATGGCTACCTTTCACATTTATATGACGTGCTGTGACGCATTCTGACGCAATTTTATATCAGTTCGTTCTCAGCACTCGGATAGCTCACACGTTCGCAATGTTCTTTTAAGAATCATCCGATTCAGATTCCAATTTTGAAGATGAATTGCATTTATTGGCGCTGGCTACGCTCTTACAAAAGAAAGAAAGAGAAGGAGGTACTGGATTCATGCAGTAAATAAAAAGATAGAAACTAAAGGCGAGTTTCATTGTCTCGTTAAAGAGCTCGAGAGTGATCCTGAAAAATTTCATCAGTATTTTAGAGCGTCGAAGGCACAGTTTGCAGCTCTGACACGTCACGACACGACACTGGCGCGTTCACACTGCTGTGCCGTGTCGCTTCCCCCGCCCCCCGTACCTCACCCGGTCTGACGCGGACCGGGATCGCTTATGACGCGACACAACACACGCCGTCACAACACAGTGCATCAGATAAATGTGAATGCCACGATATTAAATACTTGAAACCGATACCGTTCTGATGCGTCACAACACAACACAACAGACAAATATAAACGCGGCTTAAGGTTACCTTCTGTTCCGGATGCTGGAGATTGGATCCCAGGCTTTGCTGTTCTGCTGTCGGTTCAGATCGGGCTCCTCCGGCCAGCTGAAGTCACCTAAACCGTTACCTTCAGCGTCCAACTTAGCCTAGCGTCCGCCTTACAGACACGGTCTTGAGGGTTCCTTAGCACTTGCTGCTTCCACTATTATAATATGTTGACTGAGCTACGGTACGTGTCAATGGTGTTTAAATTCTAATACGAAAAAGTTACGAAAGCGAGAACTGTGTTGACTCAACAACGGTTTTAAATCACACTGACGTTTTCGCCAATCCTAGGGAGGGGGGAAAACGTCAAACTTTTAAATTCTATATTGGCAGTACTGCCACAATAAACCGAAAGGTTGCAAACTTGAACAATTATTATTGCATATATTATATTATATATTATTATTATTTATATCATCATCATCATCAGCCTATGATAGTCCACTGCTGGACGTAGGCCTCTCCTATTAACTATGCGTATTGACGCATTAGGAGGTAAATGCCCATAATCGCCACGCTGGGCAAGCGGATTGGCGATCGCAGTAATGTGTCCGCTATGATGACGCTGCTGCCCATCGTCAATCTTTATTAAAAAATGGTCAGTGACACTTCAATCCCTCAGTCGACTCTTACGACACCCGCAGGAGGAGTTGGGGTGGTGACAAATGTATTCTTACTGCCGTCACCACACGGCTTATTATTTATATTATTATTATTATTTATATATTAGTGTATATATTATTATCTATGTAATAGTGTATTCAGTATTGGATCAGTTGTTATTTTGTTCATTGTTTATTAGCTTCTCTTGCACCACTCACAGTTTCTCTGTTTTGCCTGATGGTTGACTGGTAGAGAATGCTTCATAGCATTAAGTCCGCCTTTTGTATGATTTTTATTTTGTGCAATAAAGATTAAATAAATAAAATAAAAATAAGTTTATGGATATGAGGGTAAGACTATAGTCTCCTATTCAACGCCATACTGTGTTTGGCATTTTTTCTTAGTAGGTTTTATAACTTACGTCGAATAGGAGACCAAGGCCTAAGGTAACCTGCTTGCTTGTCATTTACCGTAATAAATGTTTCAGATAGTGAACGACCTAAAAGAGCGTCTCCTCCACCGCCGCCCTTTCCCCCCGCCACTCGAGGACGCGGGCTTCACCTACGGCTTCAACTCCGCCTTCCTGACGCGCGTGCTCGACCACTGGCAGAACAAATACGACTTCAAACTGCGCGAGCAGTTCCTTAATCAGTACAGCCATTTCAAGACTAATATACAGGGGCTGGATATGCATTACATTCATGTGAAGCCGAAAAATGTTGGTGGCAAGGTAAGTGAGAAAATATAAACCCAGACAACTCAGCCTTCCTGAGGCGCGTGCTCGACCACTGGCAGAACAAATACGACTTCAAACTGCGCGAGCAGTTCCTTAACCAATACAGCCATTTCAAGACTAATATACAGGGGCTGGATATGCATTACATTCATGTGAAGCCGAAAAATGTTGATGGCAAGGTAAGTGAAAAAATATAAACCCACACAACTCAGCCTTCCTGAGGCGCGTGCTCGACCACTGGCAGAACAAATACGACTTCAAACTGCGCGAGCAGTTCCTTAACTAATACAGCCATTTCAAGACTAATATACAGGGGCTGGATATGCATTACATTCATGTGAAGCCGAAAAATGTTGATGGCAAGGTAAGTGAAAAAATATAAACCCACACAACTCAGCCTTCCTGAGGCGCGTGCTCGACCACCGGCAGAACAAATACGACTTCAAACTGCGCGAGCAGGTCCTTAACCAATAAACAGCCATTTCAAGACTATTATATATATATATATATATATATGTATATATATATATATATATATATATATATATATATATATATATATATATATATAGTCCTCGTCGTGACTGATGACGGCGACCCCTACAACTTCCTCTGATGAGCACGTATATGACTCGCGAAACCGAATTTAGTTTTAAATATCCGGTCACACTGTGCACAATGGAGCTAGCCCTGACTATTGAATGTGTAAGCGTAGGAGGACTTAGGTCGGGTTTTCCCTAGACTAATATACAGGGCCTGGATATGCATTACATTCATGTGAAGCCGAAAAATGTTGATGGCAAGGTAAGTTAGAAAAAAATAGCCCCCTCGGCCTTCCTGATCCGCAACTGTCCACTGTATGATTTCAAGCAATGCAATTTTCTGATCATAGTCACTTCTAAGAGTTCTAAGCTTGGATGTACATCATATGCATATGTCAAGATTCTACTAATTTCCGTACGTTTTCCTATAAAGGGAGCATTAATAATGGATCTTGTGCAATTGTATGAAATAGATTTTAATGGAAGCAATGTCTATTTTTAAAATGGTGAAATTATATCCTCACCCCAATAAGAAGTTATCCATTATGATTTTTTAACTGATATCTATAGACTCCATTGGTGTACAAACAACCGTGTTTTCTGTGTAACATAAGAGTTAATTTCAATTTATATTTCTAACCGATAAAGTGATGGTACTGATGGTTTAAAATTCTAGGCTATAAAAATGGTACAATAGTACATTACGACACAAGTGCGAAAAACATGAAATCCAAAACGAGCGGCGATGTTTTAATTCGACACGAGTTCCGAATTTCCTTTTTGCACGTGTCTCGTTCGACGTTTTTTAGTACAGTTGGCCCTCTGAAGTTTTAGACCTGACGTAAAATGAGCCACTTCTCGCACTAGAGCCTAAAAAAGGCTCCATCTGTACAAAAAAAAATATTATCTGTTTTCGTTATTTACCATCGAAACCAGGTACATTTTCTTGGACCCCCATTTATTGTCACTCCAGCGTAGACCCCCGTCCCATCCGTGGACCCCTGGGGGTCCACCTGGACCACTTTGGGCACCCCTGATCTAAATACTTGTTGCTAAAGAAATCCCTAAACATCCCATTGCAGTCAGTGGTCCCACTATTGCTCCTACACGGCTGGCCGGGATCTGTGCGCGAGTTCTACGAGATGATCCCCAAACTGACCACACCGCAGTCCCAGTACAATTTCGTCTTCGAGCTCATAATCCCCAGCCTGCCTGGTTTTGGATTCTCACAGGTATGTAAGTAGCTGTAAGAATACCTTAGTCACCACCCCAACTCCTCCTGCGGGTGTCGTAAGAGTCGACTAAGGGATTGAAGTGTCGCTGACCATTCTACAAGATTGATGATGGGCAGCAGCGTCATCATAGGGGACACATTACTGCGATCGTCAATCCGCATGCCCAGCGTGGCTATTATGGGCATTTACCTCCTAATGCGTCTATACGCATAGTTAATAGGAGAGGCCTACGTCCAGCAGTGGACTAATATTGGCTGATGATGAGGTATGTAATGCTCAAATCTGGAGACTCGAACTGTGCGCATAATAATCATTATACATATGGCTTCAAAATAGAATATTTCACTGTACATTAAAGCAAAATACTAGTTTCGGATTATGTGTACTATACATGGCTAGTTTTGAACTGTGAAAATATTTCACAAATCACAATAAAGACTCGTCTCCCACCTCGAGCGAAGCAACTCATTAATGGGTTCGTTTCACGTGCATCGCTGGCGAAGAGTTAGTATGCAGTTTACGGTTGCAAGTGCCATCAGCAATGAACGTTAAACGGAGCACTAATCCGCTCCGCCCGTGGTAGAGTAGAAGGCGGGCATAAGACAAAATTTGTGTAATTACAAATGACAGATTTACAGCTACTGCTTATAAATTTGCCGTTTGTATGTCCAGATATATTCTGGAAATAAATATAATTGTAAAGGCGGCAAATTTGTCTGCCTAGTTAAATGAGAAAACGTTTTGCCAATAAGCATTAAATAACAGGTATTTTATTCCCTAGGGCGCGGCTCGGGCCGGCCTAGGCCCGGCAGAGATAGCAGTCGTACTCAACAATCTCATGCAACGTGTAGGCCTCCCGCACTACTACATCCAAGGTGGCGACGCCGGACACGCTATCGGCTCGCACATGGCAACACTCTTCCCGAACAACGTGTTAGGGTTCCATACGAACTTCCCTGTACTTACTTTCAATCCGTACTCGCATCTTTACATCTTTTTAGGTACGTATTATGGTTATTTTCTTTAAAGCTTACCCCGTATGGCACGCTAACTTGGGGTCAAATGTTTAGTCTGGTTAGAGTTAAATAAATATGGTTAATGAAGGCTTGCACGTAGCAACACCTGCTGATCAATGTGTTCGAATTTCAATCACACAATCTCAAATAAGTATTTTGGTTATTTTCATAGCGTAATGTCGTATGGCAAGCTAATTTGGGGTAACTGGTAACTTGTAAACCTTAACGGGTAACTTGATCTGGTTAAAGGCGGCGATAGAACCTCTCGCGCACCGACTTGTTATGTTTCCATCACGAACTACAACTTATTAGATATTAGTTGGTTCCGTAGTGTTATATTATGGCATTCAATTTCGGGTATACACTTTCCCCCTTATTCATAAACGTCTGCTAACTTAACAAGCCGCTAATAATTGTTTGTCCCTTTTGCTCTTATGGACACATTGTTAAGACCGAAAGGGACAAACAATTATTAGCGGCTTGTTAAGTTAAGACGGTTTAAGTCTAAGTTTCTATAACTTGTTTATGCGTTGAAATTAACCCTTTAACCATTTGACAGCTCTGTTGAAGCAATAAATTTCGAACCTTACGTATTATATGTAAATTGATTTGGTTTTGTTTTTAATATGACGGCAAATATGTTGCCAATGCCCATTAAAGAGTTAAAACGTTGTAACAGGTCAATTCTGGCCCAGCTTGATAGTGGAGCCCGAGCTACAAAACCGCATGTACCCATGGGGAGAGAAAACCAAACACCTGATAGAGGAGTCTGGGTACATGCACATTCAGGCCACAAAACCAGATACTATTGGTGAGTTTAATCTTCTACAAATTTTCTAATATTTACCCTGTAAGCAAGTCCACAATCCACAGGCAGTGTGTATTGTATAAGAATCTGTTACCTGTCTAAACGTAAAGACTAAACCAAAAGTAGTACATTCCTATAAACATACAGATAAAATTGCTATGCTGTCTTACCTAAGCTCTGAAATGGAATTCGAGATCAAAAATGTAAACAATCTATGACAATGACATGACATTACAAAGTCAATGTTAAAGTGACATTCCAGGGGTATAAAACGTTTTATATCAAATGTAGTTTTTAACACCTTTGTAAATTAACGTCGCATTTTGAGATTGGTTTTTTATTTTATTTTATTTAACACTTCACTTACAACTTTACTATCCTTACAGGTACTAAACCTGAGACAATGTTTTATGTGTAGATAATAATAATAATAAATACTCTTTATTGTACCACAAAGACAAAGTAATACAAAGCCAAAATTAATTATTGATCTACAAGGTAGGTATCAACAGGCGGTCTTATCGCTAAAAAGCGATCTCTTCCAGACAACCTTAGGGTAGCGGGAAATACATAAAAAGAAGCTAAGAAATTGGTAGTGCATAACTGTAGCAAGAAAATAGATCACACACCTTAAGTACTAATTTAATACATACATAATATATAATACATAGATACTTATTCAAATACGATACAATACATATACATACATACACATACATACATACATTAAATCTAAGGCAATCTAAGGTAGTGACAAATAGTATTGTTTCAATAGGTTCTTAAAAATATAGAGAGATTTGGCACATCTTATTTCTACCGGCAAAGCATTCCACAACCGAACGGCTCGGAAAGTAAAAGAACTATTGTAAAATTTTGTAGAAGATGGTGGGGGTGCAAGAATGTGGTTTTGAGAAGATCTTATGGAAGAAAGGCGACTAAAACGCTCTTTGAGATATGAGGGAGTGGCGGGGATAAATAGAACACTGTATAAAAGGGACAGAACATGAGAATCACGACGCTGGCGAATAGGAAGCCACTTGAGCTGATTACGAAATTGAGAGACATGGTCATACTTGCGCAAGCCAAATATGAACCTGATACAAAGATTTTGAAGGCGCTCAAGTTTATTTAGCTGGTCCTCAGATACGTCAAGATAGCTAATGTCGGCATAATCCAATAGCGGAAGAAGGAGAGATTCAGTTAGCGCAATTTTAGTGGATATAGGCAAGAAATTACGCAGTCTACGAAGAGCACCCATCGACGCAAACACCTTCCTGCTGACCTCACTCATCTGAGGTATCCAGTTGAGATAACAGTCCATTACAATACCCAGATTTTTTAACTGTTGCGAAAAAGGAATTTGAACGCCATCGAACACTACGGCAGGTAACAGTGAAAAATCTATTCTGGGAACAAGTTTATGACTACCTATGACAATGACCTGGAGGGGTTGACTTTAAGTCCATATCGCTTGCTCCAGTTAGAAATGCCATCGAGGTCAGTGTTCAAACAGCGAATGGCCAGAGGTAAATCACTGAGGCTACTTTGCGAGTAAATTTGGAGATCGTCGGCATAAAGGTGATATGATGAGAAAATGTTTTTTGTGATCGTATTAATAAAAATAGAAAAGAGAAGAGGAGATAACACACCGCCTTGCGGGACGCCGGCCAGTGTGCTACACCAAGAAGAATGAACAGAATCTACCTTAATGCGTTGCCGACGACCCTCTAAGTAACTACGAAACCAATCAATCACCGCAGGAGATATGTTAATAGAGCGCAGTATACCAATCAGAATTTTAAAATCAACTGTGTTAAAGGCATTGCTGAAATCTAACAAAGAAAGTACGGTAACTTTCCTGTTATCCATGCCAGATCGTATGTGTAGATGTAGATACGCGAAAGTCAAAGTATGTTCGATACACAAAGTATCACAATCGTTAACATATTTTTGGATATGACAATAAAAAACATACATCTGAGTGTTGACGGTTCCTGATTACAAAAATAAAACCTAGAAAATTTGCTAGAATGATGTAAATAATCAACATAATCAAAACATAATCATGTTTGAAAACGAATGTCGCGTTACTTTAATCTTTAGGATAGTCGGGGAACGAATTTCAGTCTTCATCTTAGTTACGATCGAATCCATTTCGATTAAAATATCAAAATGATTGATTTGTAGGTAACAATACTAAAATCTGTATACTTTGTAATGCTAAATTTTAGGAGTAAAAATTCATAAAACAGTCATTTGGTGCACCCTCTTGTTTTGATTTTTGAAGTACATAGTTATAAATGCGAACCCTCTTAAATGTTTCTTTTTTTTTTTATGAATCTTGTTCTAATCGATTAGATAAAACATTATTCCATACAAATAAACAAAGAATTACAAAAGAAAAGAACAAATTAAAACTAAAAATATAATATTAAAACTAAACTTACCTACAAAGATAAAATCCTATTATAAAAAGAACACACCCTCCAGCAGGTCCGCTTGCGGCATGGAGCCCATAATGCTGGCGGCGTTACCTCTCTGCACTGCAAGAGCGATGCGTTGAGAGAGGTATGCGCCAGCTCTTTGGTCTCCAGTTGTGTTGACCAGCCGTGCCGACATGGCCCTTATGAAGGTCTTCATGTCAGGTGACCAGGGTCCCAGGGTCTCTATTGCGAGCGCCGCAAACTCATAGTCCTTGAGAAGGGACGAGTATTTGCGGCGCTTGAGAACCTGGGCCTGGTCAGCTGCAGCACCAGACTGTAGACGGGTGGCCTGGATGTGGGACTGGGCGAAGGTATCTACGCACGTAACGTCCCACACCAAGGCCCTTCCCAATCTCCACGGCACCAATGTTGCTCCATCGGGGCGCTTGCCATCGTCCCTCGCCATGCCTGCGGGTTCAAGGATTGCAGGCACAGAGACGGTGGCAAGCGAGCGGCGGACTATGTCGTTGATGGTGCCGTGGCGATATAAGCGACCGGCGCTTCGAGGGCATGAAAGGCCATGTCGACCTAGCTGGTCCACACTTTTACCGCATGCGCACGTGTGTGAGACACAAATTCTGGACCCAAGCCTTAAGCAAATGGCGATTCTCAGGCAAGAGGGGTCCAGAACGGTGCCAATTTGCTTGGATGGGAGTGCCCTGAGCCAGTGACCTGACTCAGGCGCTGACACCGCAAGTAAGCGCGCCCGATCAGCGTCGTCCGGACTATCATTTAGAAGGGCAGTATGTTCTGCCTTTAGGCGGGGGGAATCCCAGGCCCGCTGGATGTGCCTTGCTGCTGGGATTTCTACACCCGGGCAAGACTCACACCAAGCCTCCCGCGCCTCTTTCAGGTACACTATCTCGTCGACGGGTATCTGAGGGTTATTTAAAATAATACCCACGAGAGACAGAGTACCATATACAGAGGCGAGGAAGGCAGGCAGAGCCGAGCTAGCTATGCTGCGGACCCCCAAGCCACCGAATCTAATCGGGAGAACCGCTTGTCTCCATGACCTTGAACCAAATTGAATATTAATGATTTTGGATAGTGTTGTATGGAGGGAAGAATCGATGGATGATATTAAAGAAAGGCATTTCCAAACTGGGCAGCTGCGGAGTAAATACATAAATTTTGGCGTAAAAAGACAGAAACGGACGATAAACAAGGCCATGTGTGGGTTTATTTTAAAAAGAAGATCTGAGGTATCGTTGAAAAGATTTAATTTACAGTTGATGACTGGGCAGATGGATTCGTCGAAAATCGGGGAGCCTAAAAGGGTGAGGGATGATTTGGAATGGACCGAAATATTGGGAAGCACAGCGTTGAAATTGGTTAATATGTCAATTTTTTTGTCCGATGAAAGGTGATCAGGCATAAATATTTCACATTTGGTAAAATTTAGGGTAAGGCCGATTTTCGAAAAATGTTCAATGACACGTTGTATGTCCTGAAGGACGGTTGAGGCGTCGCCACCAAGCGAACCATCATCTAAATACCATAAGTTGAATTTAGAATTTAGAGCTGTGATTATGGGATGAATTGCCAAACTAAACATTGCAGGACCAAGCGGGTCTCCCAGTTGGCAGCCCATACTAGAAGAAATCGTTTTGTCACCATAAAATAATTTCGATGGTGACCCGTAACATTGCCATATGTAATTAAAAAGTTCAGGCAGTTCTTTTTTAACTTCAGCCAGCAGGGCACCGCGATCGACAGAGTTAAAAGCGTTTCTAACATCGATTTTTATAAACACTTCATAGTCCGGACGATTCAAGAATGTACGAGCAGCGTGCACCGCCGCCTCACAGCCACCTTTAACGCCAAAACCTAGCTGCCGAGGCTTGAAGGTTCTAGTGAGCTTTTGGTGAAATTTTCTGCAGCCTAATTTTGATGCTAAACGTCTAAAAGTGCAGCCAACAGCAATCGGACGAACTCCACCATCCTTCTTTGCCAGGGCTACAAGGTTGGCGCCGTATAACAGAGGGGTGATCTCAGGGTTAACGCGACCTGATAACATAAGATTTAATAAAGCCGTGAGTTCCCTAAGTAAGGCTGTTCGTGCTTCCCCAAGTGACACTGTTGTAAGATCCTTTATGTGCTGGGGTGACAAGCCATCAATCCCACCAGCGGACCCGTTGGGGAACGACGCTATAGATTGGCATACCTCGTCTTCGGAAACGCTGATAAACGGGTCATCCTTGCCGGGTGGATCTGGTAGACTTGAGGAAGCAGGGGGCACTGGATGTTTATCTTTTAAGGCGTTGTATGTCTCTGTAGAGTGCACAGCTAGGTCATCGGGGGAGAACAAGAGCCGGGCAGCACCGCTCACATTCCCTTCGGAAAGTTTGTTTTCAATTGATTTAATTTTAACATTAAGTGAATTCTGAGGGGTACGGCGGCTGCTACAATTTTGAGGAATTGCCGGGAATTCGGATAAAAATGTGTTGCTTTTTATTTGTGAAGTAAGGGATGCTTTATTTGTTTTATCCGCATGTAGAACTGTATAAGAGAAAGTCAGAAGTCGTTCCCACGCCTTAACAGAATTATCCGCAACGACTTTAGCTATGCACTCGGCGAGGCAGCGGGCGACGCTCATACGGGCGCCGCGCGGTATTCTTTTTATAATAGGAATGTTGGCCTTCAACAACCCTAACCTCTCCGCGAGTGGAATCTCAGTACGCGTAGGTGCCGACGTGGAGGAGGTCCCGCCGGAGGAGGATGGAGCAGGTTGTGAAGCGCTGGGAAGCGGGGTGTCGATAACCATACGGGACCCATGCCGGTAGGCCGTATGGATAGCGAGCCCACGCCGACCTTTATATTGCTTACCGTCGTTACAGGACGGGCAGTAAAGTAACTCCGGCGGATTAAACGTGGGTTGCGAAGTCATAAAAATAAATAGAAAATACAAGGCAACTCTTAAGTACTTAAAGTAAAAATAATATAAACTAGATAGGTAAATAAAGATAAATAAGTAAAGGAAAAGGATAACGTTCGTTAGCCGGGGCCGAACTACAGCACAGGGGGGGACGTCAAGCTTTCGCTTTGTTGGTAGGTTGCGAGGACATTATCACACACACAGAATTATCACTGCAGTCATATTGGACGACTTTGACGAGAACACAGTAAAATAGAAAACACAATATCGCTCCTTTGTTGATGCATTTTTTCATTTTTTTTAATGTTTCTTAGTGTAGTTACCGTATTAAATTACGAATAAACTAGTTATTGTTATAACTGCCAACCAAATGTTTAAGATTTCTTATCATTGCCAGTAGAATAAATTAAACACCTTACATTTTATTAAAAGTAGCGAAATATATCATTAAAAATTATATATTTCGCTTAATGTTTTGCAATTTTTATAAGTATTTGAATGATTTTAGATTACCCCCCTCTCGTGATAATTTTTTTGTGGTGGTATCCCATTTGTTTACATTTTTGATCTCCAATTCGATTTCACACCTTAATACATTTGTTTTGTATTGTAAAGTGCCATCCCCTCGACACTTCATACTATGGTAAATTATGAAAGCATTTGGTACCAACATTGAGATATAAAAATAATCTTATAGAATTAAAATGCCTACTGTTGCATTTTATTAGCACATAATCATACTGGCCTTCAAACTTAGACGTATTATACTTTTATTTACCACCTAAATAGGTAAAACGTCAGTGTCAGAAACGTACCGTCATAATTGTTTATTGTGAATGCGGATCCCGGGTTCATGTTTTTATTGTGTTTTATACAAAATATTTAAATGTTTGGTCTAAATGGGGGGCAAATCAATATGGAAATGTGAAGTGTGTGGTGTTCGGCGTGGATTAAAACGAACTTCTGGCGTATTTTTGCCAACATTTCCTCTTGATCCAGGCAGGTCAGTATCAAATTATTTTATATTAGTAGCAAATTATTTTTTCATTTCATAATTGAATATATAATTTTTAACTGCAAACGATTACAGTTACTAATGAAATAAGAAATAATTTAAATGGCAAACGTCTAAATAAGGCAAGCTAATGCACAATAGAGTGCAACAAAATTTATCGATAATCGCTTTATTTCAGATGTATATTATCGAAGAAGAGGGTCGGACGGAGAACGAATACAGAAGAGAGTATCACCTTTTAATTCATGAAAACGATTTTGAGAAGCAATTCGAAATAGATTTAACAGGAATTGAAAATCAACCCATTGTATATTTAAGTGGTTACATTGCTTATTTTTGTGTTATATTAAATAAATAAATAATAATAAATATTGTGTTATAGCCTTATTTTATTTTACCCCTTCATTATTTTATGGTCATATAAATTCAGTATTACGGTAGGTGCAGCAAAATTATTGCACTTTTATCGATATCGATAAACAGTAAGTGTAGTGAGTGTCGAGCTCTAGTGTTGCTTTTTTAAGTTGGTAGTATTGTGTACATTGTATTGTGTACGTTGGCACAAAATACTTTCATAATTCGGTTTTAGGCTTGTTCGAGAGTGCCGTCTCTTAAAACGTAGTGATTTTATTCTCTTTGTTCTATACTTCCATCATAATGTAAAGTACGAACAGCTCCAAAGCTATAACTAGATTGATCCTTGTACTCGTACCTAGCACATACATATAGACAATATAGTTAACCTGGGTTAGTGAAACGTACGTTTCACTATCCCAGGACCAAATTTTCGCATAGTAAATGAAATGTGTCACTTACCCCTCTGTTTCATTTACACAACTTTCCTAGACTATATATTCGTATTAGATTGGATTGTACCAAGCACCTACACAGACTGTTAATCTTAGGGTCTAAATTATCGTAATGTTCGTCACAGGCACAGCCCTGACCGACTCTCCAGCCGGGCTAGCCGCCTACATCCTCGAGAAATTCTCCACCTGGACCGACCCAGACTTCAGAAGAGCTGCCGACGGGAATCTCCTCTCCAAGTTCTCCTTGACCACATTACTGGATAACGTCATGATATACTGGGCGTCAAACAGCATTACTACTTCTATGCGGCTGTATGCGGAGACGTTTGCAAAGAAGCAGCAGGCTTTAAGGCTGGATGAGTGAGTGTACTTTGAACCTTGTCCCATCTTAGACCAGAACAGACCCCACAGAAAAGCTGGTCTCCTGGACCACATTGCTGGACAACGTCATGAATGTCATGATATACTGGGCGTCGGACAGTATCACTACTTCTGTGCGCTTGTATGCGGAGACAATAGTGACGTCACATTTGTATACTGCCAAATGACCTACTCTTTTAAATTCTTTCCAATGTATTAAAGGAGCATTCCATGAAAACATCTACTTTTTGTCGCTTACGACACACTATGGTAGCTACCCTAATAAAATATGCTAGCTGTTAGGAAACACTGTCAATCTTAAAGCCTTGATATGTTATTATTATGCCGTAACTCAGCTTACTAATTTAATTTTTCGAAAGTATTGAAAAGACAGTGTCGCTTACGACATGTTTTCATGGAATGCTCCTAAATATAAGTTGCTGTAATCTATATTTTGAAAATTTAAAAAAAATCCACCGTAGCAGAAAAGTTTGAAAATATCCCCATAAGTATTTCACACGCTTTAAGAATACAAAAATATTACCAAGCCTTTACCGTAATTATATTTGACTTCGCAGGGTGCCAACTGAAGTGCCGACATGGGGCATCAAGTTCAAGCACGAGCTGGTCTTCCACCCAGACGTGGTCCTGAGGCTCAAGTACAAGAACTACCTGCACAGCACAGTGGTGGAGGCTGGTGGCCACTTTGCGGCCCTAGAGCTTCCGGATATATTGGCCGATGATGTCTTTGAGGCTGTGGAGGCTTTCCGGCAGTTCCATGGGACCAGGTAAGTCACTTAGTCAGCTGGCCTTTTATGGCTTTAGGTTTAAGTATGTTTACCTGCTTCGCCAGGTTATACAGAAGACCGAAGAATATAACCTGCCCCTCTGTTTAGCGTTTGTGGACTACGAGAAAGCCTTCGATTCGATCGAAACATGGGCAGTACTACAGTCTCTCCAACGGTGCCAAGTCGACTACCGCTATATCGAGGTGTTGAAGTGTTTATACGAGAGCGCCACAATGTCAGTCCGACTCCAAGACCAGAGCTCGAAACCTATTCTGCTGCAGCGGGGAGTTAGGCAAGGAGATGTCATCTCCCCTAAGCTGTTTACCGCTGCACTGGAGGATGTCTTTAAGACTCTGGACTGGAGAAGGCTGGGTATCAACATAAACGGCGAGTACCTCACTCACCTTCGATTCGCTGACGATATAGTAGTCTTGGCTGAGACCTTGGAGGACTTAAGTACTATGCTCGTTGACCTCAGTAAAGCCTCCGAGCGAGTTGGTCTTAGGATGAACATGGATAAGACGAAAATCATGTCGAATTCCCATGTAGCACCAACTCCCGTAATAATTGGAGACTTTACACTCGAAGTTGTAGACGAATATATATATATATGCTCCTGACCGTTTTCGGCCACGGCGACTGCTTCAACTCCTATGTTGACGCTCATGTGCTCTCGTGTGGCTGACGTAGCCGATCTTGTTAATAAAGACCCGTGTACACAACGGGCACGAGAGAACACCATTTACATAGTGATAGCTGATTGCCGCTGGTGGTCGGGCTTTCAGCTTATCCCTCTTGTCGTCCAGTTCTGTACGACGTTGGGATTCAAATAAATTAGTTTGCTTCCTAACCAAAGATCTCCACCCAGGTCGATTGGTGGCCTGCTCCTCCCACTGTGATGGCTCAATGGCGCAGTTTTTCATATGGCGCTTGAGCACGTCCTTGTATCTGAGGAGTTGCCCGCCATGCTTTCGCTTGCCATCCTGCAACTCAGAGTAAAAGACACGCTTAGCCACCCGATCCTCTGCCATCCTTGAGACGTGGCCGCTCCATCGCAACTGACGTCGCATGAGGTAGACTTCGATTCCACCCACGTTGGCTCTCCGTAAAACTTCGGTGTTCCGGACTCTGTCGGACCAGCTGATCTTTAAGATTTTACGGAGGCATTTAAGGTGGAATCGGTCTAGTGTGCGAATGTGACGACGATATACGGTCCACGTTTCAGAAGAGTATAGTATGTTAGGTAACACCACCGCCATGTATATGGAGATCTTTGTAGCTAGCTTCAGGTCATGCGAGCGGAAGACCTTGGCATCCAACTTGCCGAACGCTGCAGCAGCAGCACCTATCCGGCTGTTGATCTCCGAATCAAGGTCACACGAAGATGTTACCGTGCTCCCCAGGTAACGGAACTTATCTACCTGCTTTAGCAAATCGTCTCCGAGTGTGACTGTCAGTGTTTCCCGACCGTGAATGTCAAGTGACATAACCTCCGTCTTGTTCACATTGACTTTTAGGCCAAACTTGCAGCACGATTCGCGAAAGTCAGTAACAAGTTGTTGAAGGTCATCTGGGGATTCCGCAAGGAAGCACAAGTCGTCCGCATACATGATCTCGGAGATCACAGTGTACGAGACTTTGGTGCGTGCCTTAAACCTAGCTAGGTTGAAAACGTTGCCGTCGGTGCGAAAGCGGATGCGAATTCCTCTCGGTGTGTCCTGACTTTGCAAAACTTCACGGACAACTACCGCAAAGTAAAGGGCGAAAAGTGTAGGCGCTAGTACGCACCCCTGCTTAACCCCACAGGTGACGGGGAAGAAGCTCGACTCATCGGTACCTACAGCGACGCAGCATTCCATGTCGTCGTGCAAGAGTCTCATGAGGCGTATAAATTTTTCCGTGCATCCTAACTTTGCTAACACCATCCACAGGGCTTCACGGGGAACGCTGTCAAAAGCCTTCTCAAGGTCAACGAAGCAGAAGTACAAATTTTGACCTTGTTCTCTGCTTTTCTCTTGCAGTTGACGTAATGAGAAAATGGCATCGCAGGTTCCCCGATCAGGTCGGAAGCCGAACTGTGTTTCAGGCAGAATATCTTCTGATAGCTTCATAAGGCGGTTTAGAAGTACTTTGGCAAAGACTTTCCCGGGGGCTGCTAAGAGAGAAATACCTCGATAAGAGTTGCAATCTGCACGGTCACCCTTGTTCTTGTAGAGGGCCCTAATACGAGATATTTTAAAACTTTTCGGGACACGTTCTTCCTCCCACATACGAACAAATAATGACCATACAGATGATTGCAACTCATCACCTCCGTATTTCAGCAGCTCGCCTGGTATATAGTCAATGCCAGCCGCGCGCTTGTTCTGTTGTTGCTTGATGGCAAGTACGACTTCATTGCGAGACAGAGGTTCATCCAGCTCTTCTAATGTAGGGAGTTGAGACATTGAACTGATATGTGGTAGATCAGCTGTTCTATCCACGTTAAGCAGAGAGTTGAAATATTCTGCCCACCTGTTAAGCACATCCTCTCTGCTTTTTAGAAGCTGCTCACCGTCGGCTGACTTAAGTGGCACCTTAGCATAAGAGTTTGTACCAATCAGCTTTCTGACCTCCTTATAAAACTCTCCAAGCTGGTTTGTGTCCGCAAGCCACTGCATGCAACGAGCCTTGTCCTGCCACCATCTTTCTTTGGCTTCCCGAATGATTTTTCTCAGCTCCAGATCACTTTTCCTGATATCTGCTGTACTTCCGCCTTGTTGAGCAACAGTTCGATGGCGCCGCAGTAGATGTCTGTGTTTGCGCAATGCCTCCGTTAAAACCCCGTCATTCTCATCGAACCAGTCCTCGTTTATACGGACAGCTGGACCGAGGGTCAGTTTGGCAGTGTCCAGGATGTGAGAAGACAAGGAGTTCCAGGCAGCATCTAAATCGCGACCATCACCAGACTGCGACGATAGCGCATCTAACAAGGCTTCAGAATATTCCTTCCTCGCCCCTAGATCATTGAGCCTATCTACATTTAAGCACACTGGCCTAGTCTTCCCGGATCGACGAGGGCGATGAAGGCAGAGTCGCAACTTAGTGACAACAAGCCGATGATCCGTCCAACAGTGTGCACCACGCATAACGCGGGTGATTTGGACCTGGGAAACGTCTCTCTGTCGTACAATGGCATAATCAATCAAATGCCAGTGCTTGGATCTTGGGTGCATCCACGTCGTCTTGTGCTTAGCGGGTAGTCGAAACATTGTATTTGTAACCGCGAGGTCAAATTGCGCACACAAACTAAGCAGCAGCTGCCCATTGCTGTTCATATTTCCGACACCGTGTCTGCCCAAGATTTTAGGCCAAGCTTCGAAGTCACGACCAACTCTGGCATTGAAGTCCCCCAGTATAAGGATCTGCTCTCTGGGGCGTATACCATCGAGAAATTGTTCCAGTTCTAAATATACTATACCTAGGGCAAACTATTCAGTTAGGTAGGTCCAACTTCGAGAAAGAGGTCAATCGTCGAATCCGACTCGGTTGGGCAGCGTTCGGGAAGCTACGACACATATTTTCGTCCAATATTCCGCAGTGTTTGAAGACGAAAGTCTTTAATCAGTGTGTGTTGCCAGTGATGACATACGGTACTGAAACGTGGCCGCTTACAATGGGCCTCATAAGAAGGCTCAAAGTCACCCAAAGGGCAATGGAGAGGGCTATGCTAGGAGTCTCTCTGCGTGATCGGATTAAAAATGAGACCATCCGCAGCAGAACCAAAGTAACCGAAATAGCTCTCCGAATCGCTAAACTGAAGTGGCAGTGGGCGGGGCACATTGCGCGTAGAACCGATGGCCGTTGGGGCGGGAAGGTTCTTGAGTGGCGGCCACGTACCGGAAGGCGTAGCGTGGGTAGGCCCCCCACAAGGTGGACCGATGACCTGGTGAAGGTCGCAGGAGTCCGCTGGATGCGGGTGGCGCAGGACCGGTCATTGTGGCAATCTTTGGGGGAGGCCTATGTTCAGCAGTGGACGTCTTTCGGCTGATATGATGATGATGATGATGATGATGATGTTTACCTGCACAGTATAGTAAATGGGTGTGGAGGCTTCGTTGCCCTGACAGCCGGATTTATTGACAATGCGATGAACACGTTTCGACAGTTCCATTGGAGGAGGTTAGCTGGGTCGCGTTTTATAAAGTTACAATTTCACTGTTTGCCTCTCTAACGCACGCACCCATTGGCTAGAAAGGGAGGCAAACAGCGAAATTGTAAATTGTAACTTTATAAAACGCGACCCTGGTCTTCTAACTCCTGAGGCTCAAGTACAAGAAATACCTACCTGAACGTGGTAGAAGCAATCCTCTGTTATACAGGTTGAATCACCAAAGCTGGCACGAATGGAATGAATGAAATTAATGACATCTATCATTGTGTGTATGCGGTCGTCCTATACCTATCTACTATCATTTTGACATCCAGACATATATTATATAGTTTCTGTCACTTATTTGATCCATTCGTGCCAGCTTTGATGAGTTTACCTGTACCAGCTCTTTCTCACACCATATGCCAAATTAGAGACTGTGGTGTGTCTTAGGCTGTTATCTTGTTTAAGTGCTGTTTGCTGTCGCAGCGTCGCAATAATTATAACAAATGATGTAAGCAATCTTTGACACAGCTCTGAAAAGATCCCGAATATTTTTTAGCTCGTAGTAGATACAAATTTACTTTGTATCTACGCGCCGACATTAACGACACGTCTCAGATCTGTTTTTGTTTTCTGTTAGAAGATCAAGTGCAGGGACATGTGGCCGGAAACAGGCGGACTATCGATCACAGACGCTTTGATTCAGCACATTTTAGTATTAAAAACGGTGTGCGTGTGGACTGAGGGACCACTTATATTTAATGGTGGTTGGTATGATGGTGTTTGGTGAAAATTTAGTAGTAGTAGAGAATTATTTTGTAGAGAAATCCTGGAATTTGTAAAGAATTCACTAAAAAGTTATACAGCCAAACGTGTGGTCCCTCAGTTCACACACTGAACCTTACATTTCTGGGCAAGTGTTTAATATACTGGCTTATTTTAATGTTATAGATTTAGTAAAAACATATTTAAACGCATTCGTAATGACCGAAACGTAATTTGGCAATGATTATACACTAAAAAGTCTTCCTTTTTTGGTCCCTGAGGGACCACATATATTAACTAATAAATCGGTACATTCGTGCAAAAAATTAATGCATTTTTCTTTGCAAACATTAGTAAAAATCGCAAGGAAGATTGTAAAAGTTAAAGGAAAGCACAACTATTAATTAATTTCGCCAAATTTATATTTGTTTGTGGTCCCTCAGTTCACACACTATGAGTCAACAAAATAATCAAAATCTCCTAAAATATAAACGTTATTAAAAGGTTTGTCATACTGAGGTTTAGTTAAAAAGCTTGACTACATAAATATATATTTTAACGTGGATTGATGGCGTACAATATAAAATAAATTGCTTTTTAACATTTCCTTAGCAAAGCGTTCATTAGGGTGACCACACAATGAAAAGCGTTTACTAACGTGACGTGCCTCATTTTTAAATTCAACTTTTTAAATTTGCTTACTAATATCAAATGGACCAAGGAAAAACTGCATACAGCCAATGATATAATAAGTAAAGATATGTTACACCAGTGTCGCGTTTTATAAAGTTACAATTTACAATTTCGCTGTTTGCCTCTCTAACGCACGCACTTATTGGCTAGAAAGAGAGGCAAACAGCGAAATTGTAAATTGTAACTTTATAAAACGCGACCCTGCTCTAAAATTGAAGCGCTCAGATTGTGATAATTCTAACAATCGCGCTTAGTTCTACCAAGACCACCGAGAGGTGTGTACCACAGCAGAGTTCTCGCAAATCACATGAACTGCGCCCTAAAATGTCATTTTATGTTATACAATAGTGAAAACCACAAAATAAAATGCAAAAATGCCCTTAATATCATACATCATGCGCAATTAAACTGAATTATTTTTAACAATTTTACTATTTATTGAAAATAAATAGGACGCCATTTTGACGTTTTTGACTGACTTAGAGAAAAAGACAAGCTTATGCTGTTTATGATCGAGAGTAACAAAGATAAAACAATGTTTATCAATAACAACCTTAAGAATGCACGCGCAATTGTCAAATGCTAGTTGTCTCTTTTTTATTTATTAAGTACGAGTATATGTATTTTGCTATCTTTTTTACGCATTTTGAAGTATGAAGATAGGTGTATGTCAACTGTCAATAAATTGTAGGTGTACGATGTGAAGTATTTATTTCGCTCATTTTGTTAGAGTATAACGTATCTTTACTTATATATCATTGCATACAGCCAATTACATTTTAGATTCTGTAAGCAAATTTACGAAATTAAAAACAAACTAAGTTTATGGTATCAGGTTTGGTGCGGTAAAACATGTAGCTCGAATATACTTGTCCTGCGTATTATGTTTAAAAAATAAAAAGGCGGCAAATTAACTTGAATTTATGTGTTTGGTTTGTTATTGCTGTATTTGCAAATTAGCTTTGTGTTGCAATGGATTTGTTATTTATACTCCTATTTTCCGGGTTGTTGATCTGGTAAGTACCTCCATTAAGCAGCATTATATTCTAATAGTATGGTTGGTCAGGTTTACCATCATTTGCTAAACAACTTTTCTGAAATAACTATTTAACAAACAACGATTCACAAACCTGTCATTTCCAATGAGCATTTTATGATTTTATAAATAACTTCCTACATGACAAATTGTCCTACATATACATATATTACTAGCTTTTACGTGTGACTTCCTCTGCGTTAAATCTTTAGAAATAATATGTATATGCCTATGACCTTATTAAATTTCATCTAAATCCGTTTAGCGGTTTAAGCGTGAAAAGGTAACGGAGGGATCGCTCACTAATATTTCAAGTTCGGGTGCGCAAGTGGGTTATTTTTCCTTAAATGGCGGATTAACACAGGATTAATGCCTTTCTAGGGATTAATCGCTTTTTAATGTGTTTGATCTGTCCGGCTACTCTTCTTACGTCCTTGCTTAAACCCTGCGCTGCCATCAAATTGGAACAAATGGAACAAAATCAGATTGGCTGTTTGGCAACTATTCCTTAGTCTTAAAGACTAAAAAAAATATTAAAAAAATATGTTGACAAATATAATAAAGGCCACATTAAACTAGTTATTTATTTAAAAGGTATTTTTATTAACAGCGGGCCTATGTCATTGATTAAATAAAATTAATGTTTGGCCATGCACAATTTTCCAATAATGTTTTATAGTAGGTGGTAAGTCTATTAGTTTTTAGTAGTAAGAGCGGCAATATTTCGAATGAGCAATGGGTGTTTCAGTCAACGTAAACAATAATTTTCATGTGTAATAAAGAGCGATTTTATTACACATGAAAAGTATTGCTTACACATTACGGGTAGTAGGGAGCAAGGGCGAAAGGCACCTAGTGCTTTTCATTTCGAATAAATATGTACATAAAAATAGGCGGGAGTAATACAGTACGTATTTTCATTACTCCCTAGAAGGCATTAATCCCGTCGAATCCGCGATTTAAGGAAAATTAGGCCACTTGCTCACCCTAACTTGAAATATTAGTGAGCTATCCCTCTGTTACCTCTTCACGCCTAAACCGCTAAACGGATTTAGATGAAATTTAATAAGGTCATATGCATAATACATTTTATTTCTTAAGATTTAACGCAGAAGAAGTCGCGTGTATAAGCTAGTAATATATACATATATTACTAGCTTATACGCGGACAATTTGTCATGTAGGAAGTTATTTATAAAATGATAAAATGCTCATTGGAAATGACAGGTTTGTGAATCGTTGTTTGTTAAATAGTTATTTCAGAAAAGTTGTTTAGCAAATGATGGTAAACCTGACCAACCATACTATTAGAATATAATGCTGCTTAATGGAGGTACTTACCAGATCAACAACCCGAAAAATAGGAGTATAAATAACAAATCCATTGCAACACAATGCTAATTTGCAAATACAGCAATAACAAACCAAACACATAAATTCAAGTTAATTTGCCGCATTTTTATTTTTTAAACATAATACGCAGGACCAGTATATTCGAGCTACATGTTTTACCGCACCAAACCTGATACCATAAACTTAGTTTGTTTTTAATTTCGTAATTTTGCTTACAGAATCTAAAATGTAATTGGCTGTATGCAGTTTTTCCTTGGTCCATTTGATATTAGTAAGCAAATTTAAAAAGTTGAATTTAAAAATGAGGCACGTCACGTTAGTACCTAAACGCTTTTCATTGTGTGGTCACCCTAATGAACGCTTTGCTAAGGAAATGT
Organism: Thaumatotibia leucotreta; assembly: GCA_025490895.1. NCBI lineage: Eukaryota > Metazoa > Arthropoda > Insecta > Lepidoptera > Tortricidae > Thaumatotibia > Thaumatotibia leucotreta. The sequence continues at coordinate 49,667 of JALPQI010001905.1, forward strand.
TAAAAAGCAATTTATTTTATATTGTACGCCATCAATCCACGTTAAAATATATATTTATGTAGTCAAGCTTTTTAACTAAACCTCAGTACGACAAACCTTTTAATAACGTTTATATTTTAGGAGATTTTGATTATTTTGTTGACTCATAGTGTGTGAACTGAGGGACCACAAACAAATATAAATTTGGCGAAATTAATTAATAGTTGTGCTTTCCTTTAACTTTTACAATCTTCCTTGCAATTTTTACTAATGTTTGCAAAGAAAAATGCATTAATTTTTTGCACGAATGTACCGATTTATTAGTTAATATATGTGGTCCCTCAGGGACCAAAAAAGGAAGACTTTTTAGTGTATAATCATTGCCAAATTACGTTTCGGTCATTACGAATGCGTTTAAATATGTTTTTACTAAATCTATAACATTAAAATAAGCCAGCATATTAAGCACTTGCCCAGAAGTGTAAGGTTCAGTGTGTGAACTGAGGGACCACACGTTTGGCTGTATAACTTTTTAGTGAATTCTTTACAAATTCCAGGATTTCTCTACAAAATAATTCTCTACTACTACTAAATTTTCACCAAACATCATCATACCAACCACCATTAAAATATAAGTGGTCCCTCAGTCCACACGCACACTAAAAACGACCTTGTTAATTGAACTTTATTAGAACAAAAGTGTCTGATATTTTATGTGTCGCATCTATTCTGACATTTAATTACCGTGTACTTACTGAAGGATCCCACCAACAGTAAAGCTTATTAATTAAATTGTTTTCTTTCTCCAGTGACCCTCCCAGTCCCAGTATACCTCAAGAGAAACCGAAGACAATCTTCGACTTCACGGTAAAAGACATAAACGGCAACACCGTAAAACTGGACAGATACAAGGGCTACGTCTCCATCATAGTCAACGTTGCTTCCCAATGCGGGTACACGGAAAACCACTACAAGGAACTCAACGAGTTATATGAAAAGTATGAAGGAAGGGGTCTTCGGATACTGGCATTCCCTTGCAACCAGTTTGGAGGCCAAGAACCGGGGAGTCTGAAGGATATACTGACATTTGCTAAGAATAAAGGAGCTAAGTTTGATTTGTTTGAAAAAGTGGAGGTGAACGGTGAAAATGCTCACCCGTTGTGGAAGTTCTTGAAGAATGCTCAAAGTGGGATGTTAACTGATGCTATAAAGTGGAACTTTTCTAAGTTCATTGTGGATAGAAATGGCGTTCCTGTGGAGAGGTTTGGGCCGAGCACTAGTCCGTTGGAGCTGGAAAAGTATTTGGCTAAGTATTGGTGACGTGATGTTTTTGCCGCCTGAAATTCATTGGAGCTTATGATCATTGTAAATAATTTACAAAAGGTGTAAGGAAGGCAACTTTTAAACGGCACTGTGCATATGCCGATTTTTTATGGTATGGAATGGAATTGGCCTTACCTATATGCCCTACCGGCCGTAAAATCCGAAAATAAATTTTAAGCGGTAACTATAAATTGCCTAGTAATAAAATTGCACAATATGACAATAGGCCAAGTACATAATGTACGACAGAAACTGAACTCATTTATCTATGAGGTCAGTGTGGGTAGGTCTGGCATGTTTTATTTGTAAGGAAAGTCTTATATTGTTGAGTTAGGGGTGGAAATCAGTTGGTAGACGGACTTTCCTGGTAAACGGTCTTACCTGCATTGACTTAGAAGTAAAAAAATTACCTCTAAAAACATGCCAAATTAATATTAGTAAGTTTTATTCAGCTTGTTTCTAATAACCACTCTCCTAAAGAAAACAAGTTGTTTACCAGAGTAAGATACTAAATGCACAAACTGGTATATTTAAGAGAAAAATGCATTTATTTACAATAAAGTGAGATATGGCCATGACTATTTGAGCTATGATCGATCAAAATCGAGCGAGCAAATTGTCCTCGTTTAAGTTAAAGTGGATTTAGACCAAACGAACGAATTCTCATTCTATGCCCACTCTACGAAATTCGTTCGTTACACAAAACGTGATTCTTCGAAATTCGTTGATTTCGTGAAGTGGGGGATAGAATGAGCATTCGCTCGTTTGGTCTAAATCCACCTTTAGTAAAGGCCAGATTGACGAAACAGAAAAAAGTTTGTACTAACCAGAGCCCTATTTCTATGCTGGCACTCAATTTTTTCACCGATTTGACCTTTACTTTTGTTACGTTTTCATTGAATGTATATTATAGGAATGTAATAAACTTTTATATAAATATTTTTTTTATTTCTAAATTAGGATATGCCCTACCTACCCATAATCTGACAAACTTATCTCGTCACCCTACAAAGGCTGGTAATGAAAATTGTAAGTGTAATCATGTGAAGCATCTGAGCGGTTTCACTCTTAGTGACACACAATAAGCGTGAGATTTTAAAAACTGAATTGCAGTCAGGTTTGTTACAACAATTTTGACTTTATTGGCTTTATTAAAATGTTCGGTTAATGTTTATAAAATTAGCTCCGAAACTATACTAATAATAGTATTTATTGAAATTTATTGCTTAAACGTTTCAGTGCGGATGACACGCCAGGCGTGTCATGAATGTTTTTATAGAATGGCGTATGACACGATAGACGTGTCATCATATTCTATGGCGTAAGGCGCACTTGACTGTGATAGGCAAAAGTTTTTGAAAATGGAATGCAACGAATCGGTTAATTACAAACCCGACTGCAACTATTTAACCCTTAAATGCATATTGATGTATATATGCATCATGTATTTTTGACTCTTTTGACAGCTTGTCAGAATCCAAATTTGAATAAATCTTTGTCAAGGTCATGCATTTAAGGGTTAAGCTTTTTTTAATCTGACGCTAATTGTGTCAAATGGCCATCATTGGGACGTTTGAGGCTTTTGTCTAGTGACAGGATATGTTTGCCGGGATAACTAACATGGCTAAACCAACATAAAATAGTTTGTTAGCGCGCCGCTCCAAGCTTGAGTTTGGAGAAATCGTTGATGGTATTGATGGAGCCCGACGCACTCGACTGCAGCTCGGGAACGCTCGCGATTATCTGCAGAAAGTCAACTCAGTCAGACACTGCAGGGGCAGGGGAGTGCCACTCCGAGTTTTCCGCCGCTATACACGGTGTTACCTACGTCAGCATTTCGAAAGATTTTAATGCTGGATTCCTGACCATATTTAGGGTCTTTAATGTTATATAAAATTTCCTGGGTTCGGCTTGGTTTCAGAGATAATCAACCTTTTTTCGAAATAAGTTTTTCGACGTAACTCGTCATTTAACTTCTTTTGGATTACAATGCTACCACAATGTGTTCTAATATTACCACACCTTTTGCCTGACAATCAAAAAATACGAATAGACTTGACGAAATAACCTCTACCTAAAAAAAACAATTGAAATAAATAATTTTAACAAATTGTTGTTATGATAAAAAGTACTGGAAATGTTAAAAAGTATTCAAATCGGCCTAAAAAAAAAGAAAAAATTTTTTTTCTGGTGGAATTGACATTAGGTCTCATATTTTTTGTTTATTTTGATGTCTAGAATGCATAGTTAAAATCTTTCGCAATGCTCGCGTAACACCGTGAATGTACCTACATGTTCCCTGGATTTCGCCAGTAAGAATACATTTGTCACCACCCCAACTCCTCCTGAGGGTGTCGTAAGAGTAGACTGGGCGTTTTCACAAACCGTTGTTGAAATCACCTTGTTATTTAATTTGGTCAAGTTTAGGCTTATTCGACTCAGAATCACGAGCTCATTCGATTTTGTTAGGAGAAAAAATATGTCCCAATATTTTCATACAGTTTTCATTCCTTTCATTACGCTACCGCCTTTGAGAATCTATGAAATAACGGTATCGTAATGGAAAAAACATTTTGGGTATTTTTTTTTCTCCTATCAGAATCGAAAGACCTCGTGATCCTGAGTAGAACAAGCCCAAACTTGTCCGAATTAAATAACAAGGTGATTTCAACAACGGTTTGTGAAAACGCCCGACTAAGGGATTGAAGTGTCACTGACCGATAATTGATACTGATGAAATTTGACGATGGGCAGCAGCGTCATCATAGTGGACACATTACTGCGATCGCCAATCCGCTTACCCAGCGTGGCGATTATGGGCATTTACCTCCTAATGCGTCTATACTCATAGTTAATAGGAGAGGCCTACGTCCAGCAGTGGACTATCACAGTCTGATGATGTGTGATATGTACATGCTGCGTTGAACGAAATCGGTTTGGCTCAGTGGTATTGTTGCACTAAACTGTTAGTGCTATTGGGTTGTAACATGACTCTTAATTCGATCTTGTCACATAAATAACGTTCACGATTAGACCCAGAACGTGTTGTTGGGTGAATCAACTTTTTTCTGACTGTTATTGCCATGGTTACCGTCAACTGAGTCACGCTGGTTTTATGCAAAATTATGCTACTATAGGCAAACATGCATGTAGTGTATGTCTGTACCTAGGTGGCCCATTAAGGTAAGGACTTATTAACACCAGAAAAATGTATTTTTGCATAGTTTAAGTAGCATAATTTTGCATAAAACCAGCGTGACTCAGGCGACCGTAACCATGGCAACAACAGACAGAAAAAAGTTGATTCACCCTGTTACATTATAGTTGCAGATTACTAAGAATGAACATTTTACAGTTTAGAAATGAGCCTTATACAGGGTGGAAAAAGATTTTGGGTCAGTGAGGGCAGCTACCAGATCCCGTGTAGCTACGCGAAAATGGTCTTAGAAGACCTTCCCGCCATTTTCAATTAAAGAAGATTAGCGTTTTCAGATTTTAGAAAAAGTATACAGGGTGCGAGGAAATGATCATTTTTGAGTAACTTTTTTTTTGATGCCAATCGATTCTGTTTCTATTCAGGATCAAAAGCTTGTATGGGACCAAAAAAAAATTTTCGGCTAGAAAAGCCGCAAATCGGGATTTAAATTCTCATACAAATTGTATGAAAATTAAAAATTATTTTTCACCCTTATTTTTTTATGCCTATCGATTCCATTCCTACCCAGTACCAATAGTTTCCTACGGGTCAACTTATGGCAATGTACAAAAAATCCAAAATTTCAAGAAAACCGTTTTCATACTTTTACTATGGAAAAAAAAGTGAAACCTTAATTACTTTATCTGTCACGATAATAAGTCATCCTATGCTAAATGATAATAATAATACTGTATGAAATCATTAGCAACGTTAAGTAGCGTCACAGATAATGTAATTAATTTTCACTTTTTTCCCATAGTCAATGTATGAAAACAGTTTTTTTTTTTTATTTTTGTTTTTTTTACCTTGCCGTAAGTTGACCCCTAGGAAACTATTGGTACTAAATAGGAATGGAATCGATTGGCATAAAAAAATTAGGCGCGAAAAAATAATTTTAATTTTCGTACAATTTGTATGAGAATTTTAAATCCCGATTTGCGGCTTTTCTAGCCGAAAATTTTTTTTTGGTCCCATACAAGCTTTTGATCCTGAACAGAAGCAGGATCGATTGGCATCAAAAAAAAAGTTTGTCAAAAATGACCATTTCCTCGCACCCTGTATACTTTTTCCAAAATCTGAAAACGCTAATCTTCTTTAACCCGGCGAGCATGAGGTGAAAAAATGTCATTGGACAATAGACTTTGTCATTATTGACATAAGTGACAGGGGTGGGTATGAGATACCCTGGGTCATGCTCCCCGGGTTAATTGAAAATCGCGGGAAGGTCTTCTAAGATCATTTTCACGTAGCTACACGGGATCTGATAGCTACCCTCACTGACCCAAAATCTTTTTCCACCCTGTATATATGACGTTAAGACTATCGGAAAAAGGCGAGTCTTACCCTCATATTAATAAGGATTAATCTATAACTGTCAAAAGTTCATTCTTAGAAATCGGCAACTACTTAAAACCTTTTTGACGCCATGTCAAATACCAAGCTGTCACCCAGACACCACGTCAACAAAATGTCAAAACTGGAATTGAATTTTACGCACACGCGTGTAGGTTTATATTGCTCCTGTAGGCCTAAACATATTTATCGGTCAGTCATAGGTATCAGTCGTTGTCGTCCAAAAGGTTAAAATTTACCGTGTTGGAGTGTGTGCACCTTCCGGTATACAAATTTAGGATACTTATTAATAAGAGACTAGAGGGGTATAATAACCACTCAATTGTTTTTGGTAACTGGTTACCAGGGTCCCGTTTTATAAAGTTACAAGATACAGGTTACAAGTGTACAGGTTACAGGAACCTGTAATGCACTATGAACTATTACACGTGTTTTATAAATACACACAAAAATTTACAATTGTAATGAACCATGGTAAATCTCGATTACAAGTAACATCTACAGGCGTGACGGACATCACTAATTAAAAATAAAATCTGACATAAATAATCGTATCCACAGATTATATATGTTTATTTTGATGGAAAATCAGCCCTTCTACCGCGAAATTCAAAATTTGTAAATTTCGAAGATTTTTCGCCGTAACTCCAACGAAGGCTTCATAGTGACAGAGACAAATCCTCGAAATTAGCGAAAATAAAACGATGAGAGAGATGTTCTAAATTTGTCTAGAGTTCATTTGCTCTTTGAAGTCGTACGGTGTCCGACTCCGAAAGTCCAAATTTATTAGGAGCTGAAACACTATCGGGGTACAGTCAAGGGAATAAATATAATAATGTATACAACTTTAGACCTTATGCTTCAGACATAAGTAAAAAAGTGTAGTCATAGTCAGCGGCCCTACCGCAAACTCGGAAATCCGCAAATTTCGATTATTTTTCTCTTTCACTCTAATATCGCCTTGTTAGAACTGACAAAGACAAATCGTCGTTTGCGGTTTTCGGAGTTCGTGGTTGTTGGCCAAAACTATGAAGAATCTCTCAGAAAGCGAATAATTTCAACAGTATTACGAGCAAACGTCTGTAGCACACGAAATAACTGGAAAAATTGCACTTGCAGTTGCGGTTACAGGACTCAAGACGTACGTCAGTTTTTGTTACAAGTCTACCACACCTACACTTGTTATTTACAATATTTTTATAAAACACTTGTTCGATTACGAGTTTAAAACTATTAAACTCCTGTATTTTTGTCTATGGCTGAGCTACAGGCACTTGTACCTGTAACTTGTAAAATTGTAACATAGTACTTTTATAAAACGCAAATTGTAAAAAACGGGGCAAGTGTTGCCAGTAAACGCCTGTAAAATTGTAACTTGTAACTTTATAAAACGGGACCCAGCTGTCACTCTTATTTTACATAGGAATAAAGCTCAACCAAAATTTCAAAGCCAAAGAGTGGATAATAACTAAATCTATGGTTACACGTCTAAGGACTGATTTTTCAATTGCCAGTTAACAGTATCTGTCAGATAAACGCTAGCTCTATCCTGTTTTGACTGATGACTTTAGAAAAGGATAGTTATAATTTTAACTAACGAATAAGTTTATCTGGCGATTGAAAAATCAGCCCTTACGCAAGTTTAGCAAGTTACTAGTTTACCATCCTATGAACCTTATTGCATGGACATAAGGTACAGATTAGTCGTCAGAACCATATGTATACCTACGTATTGTATCAATTATGATGACCCAGCAGCAATGTTTGCATACAATCAATTGTCAACAAAAATATCAGGTCATATAACTATTTAATGTACATCTACTACGCTATCTACTATTTAACTAGTACTACTTCGAAAAACTTACTCTACAGTGTGTTCAGGGTAAATAAATACACATTTATAATAAAGATGCATTTTTGTATTAAAAGTGAATACTTACAGTAAGATTCTGTGTGGAAATGACCGCACCCGAGTAAGCAATATTTCAAATAAACTGCATTGAAGCTGTGTATGAAGAGTATTGAAGAGACAATATAATATATAATATAATACATACGGTATGAACGGCGCTAAGTGACATTGTAATATGGGCGCCATTAAACTCCATTCAACATTTTTTGCATTTTTGATATCTTTACATATTTTAATTACGTAATAAGTGTAGTTTGTTATTAAATTGGACATTTCATGTCATTTAAATGTGTTGAATGAAGAGTGAATTTATATAAACATAAATGCAATTTGTAGGTTTTCCAACTTTTAACAACATATTTTAGATACTTACTAAATACAATTTACTTCAAATATTACTTCTACATTACAGTACTTATACTGGTTTTTGATGTGGCCGTCACTTCTGATGACTCACTTAGATCAAAATAGTATTAACTCAGAATTCATGTATTTTTTTGTTAGTTCGTAGATCTCGAATACTCTAAAAATATATATTAATTTTGAGTTAATACTGTTTTCATCTGATTGCGCGATTTAATTTTTTTTTTTTTCTCATTCCTTTTATTTTACCCACCAATTAACCATTTTTTAAATCTTCGAGTTGACATACATCTAGGCTTAATATAAAGCTCCGACCACACCACCAACCTAACAAGTTAAGGTATGTCCTTAATAACCTCAGCGAGCTGTTCGCGGGAGTACATGTGGAACATGGAGTCCGGGGTCATGGTGACCACCTCTACGTTGCTCTCGGAGAGTTTCTCCTCCATAACTTGCTTCAGGATGGTGAGGGCAGACTTGATGGCTTCTTTGAGGGTCATGGACTTGTGGTAGACCTCCTGTAAAATCGTTGTTGTTAGTGCTGACTGAGATTGTGCTAATGAGCTTTCGTGAGTTTAAAGTGGACTTAATTTCTATTTATCCTGCTCGTACTCGCGTATTGGAGCGAGCGATAGGGATAGAAATCAAGTCTGCTTTAATTTAATGAAGGCAGCTCATGGAAAAACACAGTTCTAACGCTGTTCGTAAAATTAAATTACCGAGATCACGGAATTGCATAAGTGGTATAGTATGTTTACGAACTTAAAGGTATTATATATTAGAATGTTATCGTCCCTTGTACTGACATAAATTGACTAATAGCTAATAGTAAATCTAACGTCAAAGAGATTAGGTATAGGTACCTCAATAGTGTTATATTTACTTTACACCTACAAATGACTTTCACCGTTGCTTGTTCATTTCTCATTTCCTCAAAGGTTAACTGGAAGAGATCCCTGAAAGGTATAAGTTCGCCTTTGTTGTATCAAATTGTTTTTGTCTGTGTTTCCTGTATTTCTGTTCTATTGTACAATAAAGCTTATACTTGTACATACATACATACAAATGACATTCAAATTCCAATTAACTTGAAAATGTACTGTAAGCAATTGGGCTCTCCTGGTACTGACGTACCGCGTGAGAACTTCTTGGAGAAAACTAGTTGATGCTCAATACTGGTATAGGGCAACAAAAACACTAAAACCAGTTGAAGTCACTAAGTATCTAGGTAACTTGTAGGTAATAGTAAACATGGTAAATCCAGTAATGCGTGATATAAACACTGAATTCTAACAATGTAAACAAATAAATAAACAAATGTTGGGCGCCAGTTATTATGTATGGTAAGCACTAATCAACCCAATTATAATCAAAATCCATTAGTAATGTGCAATATCAATAAAAAAAGTCTTATTAATCTTATTATCATTATTATCCACTTCGAATAGGAGCCGGCTAGTACGTATTACTTGCGCTTTAGTAGGGTACGGTCAAAGGCGTTGCAACAGATTGCCCGAAAAATTCGACCAGTGTCCGCTGAGTTAGAGTGGCCGAGTGATTTAGGCATAAGTCATCAGCAGGGCCCATAATTTTCATGCCGATGACATCAATTTGGCGTCACGCTCCATTTAGGGTGATCCGAAATAGTTTTATTGTTCATTATTAATCATTAGTCGTTAATCATTTTAATCATGTACAAATTACTTCAAAAGTAGTATATTTACTCGTGAAATAAATAATTCCTACTTGATACGTGCTGTACGTTAAAGAGGAACTCTGTTTTCTACGTAATTATTTAAATGTGTTAACAATATCATTTAATAAAATGTATGTAAAAAAACAAATAAAATAGTTTTATTTATGTTTCACGTATCAAGTAGGTGTTATTTATTTCATGTGTAAATATACTACTTTTGAAGTTATTTGTACATGATCAAATGATTGACGACTAACGATTAATAATTGACAATAAAACTATTTCGGATCACTCTAAATGGAGCGTGACGTCAAATTGATGTCATCGGCATGAAAATTACGGGCCCTGGTCATCAGCCGCGAAAGCTGAGGACGTGCGATCAAATCCCACCTCTGGCGTTAGTGAACTCGGTATTTTTTTTGTATTAGACATCTAATATTTATAATAATTATCAGTATTCTAATTGAATAGCACTAAGTACCTACATATTACATTCAATAACATAAATGAGAAACACTGATATGGTCTTGCAAAAAAAATTGACATCGCCCAGTTAATGAAGCAATCGCTAACTAGCGTACACGTGTGTAAAAATCAATAAAGAAATCGGTAATAAACAACGTATTTAGTAACGTGTAGTAGGCCCGCATACCATGATAGATAATTGACTGACAAATAGATGTCAAGGCGGGTAACGCGCATATAATTACGATTAGAGAATGTATAACACTGTATCTGCTGTATATGTTCAATATGCTATAATAGAAATTCGTTTCTCCCTGCTCTCTTTCCAATAATGAAAGTATGATTGAAACAGATAATAATAACCTTTTCAAATAAAAATCTTTTAGTATTTTTCTATATGCAACATTTGATAAAAACTCTTAACAATTATCCAATTGACACAAACTTGAGATAGGATGGAGGGTGCGGCCCATTTATGCATCACAATGCTGTGAAAGTGTTAACAAAGTACAGTTGTAAGGTTAGTATATTAACATTGTTGAAGGGAAAAAAATCTGTTATTTGGTGGCCAAATCAACATGCTGCTGCTTTCAATATTTTGGCTTTCTACTGTGGCTCACTGTGTCATGTGAGTACAAAAATAACTTAATATAGTAGTGTATACATATTATTATTAGCACCTTGTGAATTCTGTGTTTGTGAATTGTTATAGCAATCCAATACTTATTTGAGCAATAAAATGAATGCTGGAAATAGTGATGGCCCTAAAGAAGAGCTTAGTAATTTTTTCCCTAATAGTGACTTGAGTAAACAAATATTCAAATAATTATACTGGACCATTAGCAATACTAGGGTCAAAATTCTTTTCGTTGTCTTATTTTGTGTCCCTAAAAAACGTGGCGGGGTGGTGATTTTAGTATGAGATGATGTTTTGTTTTCAATGTCTCATGTATAGATTAAAATTTAGTGTGAAAAAGAAATACAAGTGCAACCGGATTTTATTTTATATACCGAGTCGAAACAGCAACTAAAAGCGTGACAGAGTCCTATGAAACAACACAACGAAAAGAATTTTGACCCACTAGCTAATGCTTTCAATCGTAAACTATAATCATAATCATAATTCATTTATTGCATATATATAAAATATATAATCATGTGTTACACAAGGTCTTATAGTATATTATTGTTCACATGAACCCTGTTTGGGTATGGCAATTACTTATTAATACATTATTACTTAACTAAAACTATACATAACTATAATAGGATGTAGTAACTTAGGTATAAAAATTTACAATTTTAACGTTATTTTAACTTGCATAGCATAGAAGTGTTTACAATATAATTTACAACATAATATGTCAATTTAATTGCAGGTCGTTCATAAAAAATTTGGCTCATTATAACTAATATTAAAATGCTAAATTTCAAAATCATTATTTTATTTAGCCAGCGTTTTATCATTAAGGAATTCGTTGATAGAATAATAGCACTTTTTTTATTAATAGGTCTTTTAGCCTTTGCTTGAATGTGCCATCCTTTATTTCATTTTTTATGCTATCTGGTATTTTATTAGATATTAATATGCATCGGCAGTAAGGACCGCTTTTAAACATTTCTAATTTTGAGGCCGGAAATTCCAATTGGTTTATGTTTTTTCGTCTTTGTGATTTTACTATTTTTTTCTTAAATAAACTAGAGTTTTTCCTAGTAAACATCGCTGCCTCTAATATATAAATAGAAGGTAAGGTCAAAATTTTGAGATTAATAAAATGTGGCCGACAGCTGTCCAGCATATCAATATTCGTTAGGATTCGGATGCACCTTTTTTGCATAACGAGTAGCTTGTGTACATCAGTACTGGCTCCCCATAATAACACACCATACTGAAGCCATGCGTGCGCATATGCAAAATAGGCCGATAATGCTGTGGTTTGGTTCGTGTTAACCTTAAGAAAACTTAGCGCATATATAAAACTACTTAATTTATTTTTAATGGCTTGGATGTGGGATTTCCAATTTATATTAGAGTCAATTTGTATTCCTAGCAATTTAAATTCATTTATTTCTGCAATAATTTCATTATTATATAATTGTTCTGACTATTAGAGACTTCATCTCTAGTTAATGTACTATATCTGTATTTATATTAAATCAAATTTATGTTTGTTTTTAATTAATGCATGTTAGCCGTAAGATGTTATAAAACTATTATTTGAAAAAAGTAAGTCCCGCTGAGTTTCTTGCCGGATTCTTCTCAGGCAGTGGTGTAGGGTTAGAACCGGAGGTAGTTTTTTTTCTCTCATTCGCTATTTAGTTTAACGATTCAAAAGCGCTCGTTGCTGGGCCTAATTGAATAAAGAATATTTTGACTTTGACTTTGACTTTGACTATTTGTAATGTCAACTGTAAAGGTATTTTCTGTATAGGTTTGAATTGAATAATTTTTGTTTTCTTCATGTTCATTTCTAAATTATGATCACTTAGCCATTCGCAAACTTTATTGGATATTTCTGAGTTTTCGCTACTAATGAGTATAGAGACGTCGTCAGCAAACATCACACACTCTGCGTCTAATACTTTAGGCAAATCGTTTATATAAGCTAGGAACAGGAGACATCCTGTTACACTACCCTGCGGAATTGAACAAGTAATGTGTCGCATTCGAGAGGTTATTGTTTTAATTTCCCCCGTATTTCCGTCAGACCAGTTAATCTGTACACACTGTTGCCGATTTTGTAAATATGTTTGAAACCATCTGTATGCGTTACCCCTGATGCCCATACCATAATGAAATATAATGACTATTGTAAACATATAAAATGGACTTTTGAACAAATTTGTTGGATTTGATCTTACCTTCAAGCTCTGCTGAGCACCCTCGCTGCCAGAGCCAATAGCTTTAGCATCATACTGCACAAATGTACCGCTGGGGTCCATGTGGAACAGTTGAGGCCCCTTCTCATCAATTCCTGTAGCATAAAAGGATTTTTAATGTTAAAATTCTGCATTAAAAATTATGAAAAGAAATTTAAGTTCTTTAGACTTCATTGTAGTGGAATTCATACCTCTTCAAGTTTTTATATGCTATTTAAAACATGAAACATTGTATTTTTTATAATATTTGAAATCAGATTATAAGCATAGAATAGAACCTACAATAATGCTTTAACTTCAGCTTTAGAAATAAACAAATAAAATCATATTTTGGGCATTGTGATACATAATATTATTATTATTATTTAATAAGCTGGCAGGTAGTTAGAAAACTGATGTAGCCTATATCCAGTGATCATTGTGACAACAATCATAGTCAAGTTGTAGATGTGATGTACTTGTCTAGTCCATTTTTAAACTTATTCACATTTTGTGCTGAGATCACGTCCTATGGGAGTTTGTTCCAATATCTTACTACTCTGATGCTCAAAAATATGGTATATGCATTTTATTTACATGCTCTGCTTTTATGCAGAATATTAGTGAAACAGACAATTCAATTTATAAAGAAAGCTTTAAACTCATGTTTCAAGAAAATTTATTGTCATGTATGCCAACTTTATTATGACACTGACCTGCAAACATAACAGCAACACCAAAAGGCCTAGACATGGCCGTGCCGCTGTCATCATCACTGTCTCCGAATTGAATAGCGAGGTTGGACACAGCCTGCGCACAAGACTCCACACTCATGCGCTCGTTGTACACAAACCAATGATTGAGGCACTCTACACGTGCACGCTCCACTAGTGTTCTGAAAGAGGTATAATTATTGGAAAATAACTTTCGAACAATGGGTATGAGGAAAAAGATGGAATGTACGAAATTTTTTTACATTAATTGTGAAAACCTGTGTCAAGGTCTGCATCAAAAATGTGTGTTAATTTAATGTTACTTTCTCTTAAAATCTTTATTTGCTAAATATGAATTATGGGCATACACAAACGAAATTTATGTTACCTGGAATCAGCCATTAGCCCTGAGACGGCACAAGCGATGTGGCGATCAACTTCAACAATCTTTTCAATAGTCGTCGGTTCCATAAGGGGAGACGTGATACGCTTCTCAACAGCCAAGACGACTCCTTCCGAAGTGCAAATTCCTATAGCCGTAGAGCCCAATTTAATAGCTTCAATGGCATATTCCACCTGGAACAGCCTTCCCTCAGGACTGAAGGTGTTGACACCGCGGTCATACTCAGATCGGGTAAGAAACATCTGAAAAACCAAACTCTTTGAAAACCGGCGCTAAGGTTATGTGGCAATGACAAAGCGGTTTGCTTCAAGCTTAATTGAATATGGAGGCCACCATAAAACATTTCTACGTTATTTTACCTTTATTCTGTCGTTAAAGCAAGAAATAACACAATTACAAATTACAGTGAGTAATCAAAAATGACTTGATGGAAGCGATCAAATAAAGCAAGCAAACTACGAACGAAATGTCAATTGAGTGTTCGTTCGGAAACTGCTAAAATAAGAAATTATGAATTATAATAAACTATTTATTTTCTTCTCAATACCTCAAAACACACAATTAGCAAATTGTAACTAAACATATTTTCATTTAAATGGAAAGATTTTCGATAAAAACCATATAATTTAATCGGGATTTCGTTTCATTCACTTCATTCTACTATTTCCACTGTTTTGACACTCGCTTGTCAGTTTTGACTCTGACAGCGTGGCGGCAACAACAAACAGATATCAAGGTATTTAATAACTGTTAATTAATTTAACATTCATTTCACAAAATAATATGTAATAGTTCCCATCTATAAAGCTTTATATATTTAATCTAATTACTTTCACCTTAAACTGCTTCGGAACAAAGAAGGAAAGTCTTCAATGAATATAATAGTTTCTTATAAGTTATAACTATGTAATGTATACGCCCTGTATATTAGTAACATAATATAATAAATAATAGTTTTTCGTCATCGTGGGAAAACGTTGCAGCTATCTTTAAGATAAAGCTGTTTCTATTGTTAATTTCAGTATATTTTATGATAACTGTGTACTTGATAAATAGATATTATTGTTTGTTCGAGTATTGGGAACAATACCCATTGATTGCATGATATGTTACTGATGTTACTGTCTATAAAAGGTGTTGGTACTGCTACATTTTACTTACAATGTTCAAGTTGTTTTATTATATTATTATAAAGTGTAGTCAGCAATAGCTAATAAAATTTGTTGTAAACAATTTTGTTGCTCCTGAGTAAACATTTATGTGCTTGTTGTTCTATGCACAGCTTTATTCATAATTTCATAAAGGTAAGATACAAGTTATATTTGATTAAAATGTTTTCATGTTCACAAATTTTACATGTGACTTAACGATAACTTGAGGTAGCGCCCCACTTGGTTCGCCGATTGCTCCTTAATTTTACTCTCTTTATTTTTGAACTTGGATTCAATTAAATATGACGCTGCCTACATTTTCATAACTAGGCTTATGCAAATATTTCTCACCTTCACACACAATCTGTTCCCTACTTCTGAAGAGACAAAATTTCTGGATAAAATAAAAAAAAAAATATTTTTCCTTCCTTAGCAGAAATTTAGTAATAATTAATTTGTACATATTGGGAAGGCCCAATAACCATGTAGTACCTACTCTACACTGAATTATAACTCACACAATTTGTTTTGGTGAGTAAAAACAGGAAAGCCAAGAGGAAGTCATGATCTTCTTAGCTTTTGTTTATTGGTAATTTCTTTCTGCCAATATTGTGGTAATAGGTACATGTTACATTTAGCCTCATTTGGGTACCTAATAAATATGGTGTCACTCAGTTATTCTTGTTAGTCCATTTTATTCTCATCCATCACTTAATTCTTTGTCCATGTGATCAATGTCATTTAAACTTATCGACGCAATGTCAAATACAAAAGCTGTCAGACGCTATATCACCGAAAAAACTGTGTATACCGAATTTGAACTTTATGCGCGTGCGCGTAGGACTGTATTCCTTCGTGGGTCTTGATTTACTAATTGGCCTTTGAAATTGGACCTGCAGTGCAGATATATTATTTTTGGCATCCATAAGGTTAAGTATTGCATAGGTAGGTAATGTAATGTGTGACATAACACATTGCAAACTTAAACATTTGCTGCCACCATTCAAATTTTTTATAACAAAATGATACAATTACGTGGCACTTGGCAGCAAATGTGTTATGTTACTTATGTTAGTTATGTTATACAAAGATTACAAAGGTCTAACTGGGGCCTATTTCTCGAAAGCTTGTAACTTGTAATACAAGCGGAAGTCCTTATCTAATTAATAGTGTTAAAAAGAGACTTCCACTTGTATTACAAGTTACAAGAGTTTGAGAAACGGGCCCCAGGTCCAAGTACTTACGGCCTTTGAGGATTTACTCTGCCAGATAATGATGATGATGATGTGATGGGTAGTTCAAACGAGAAGTGCCATAGTAAATGAGGGAGCTATCACCAAAACAACCAACCATAGTTATAATCAAATCCAGCTCACATAATACTGTTTTAAGTAGATATTCAACTATTTTGGTATATGAATTGGTCAATAATTCGTTTTTTATGATTATTTGCAGATTACACCAAAACTCCAAACATTTGATGGATGGAAATACAACAGCCATAAACCATTTTCCTTCAAGCATGGACCCACAAGAAAATCCGGCCAGGATCGAATCTGTAGAGAAGGCCAAGGATCATTTTGTAATCAAATATGACACAGCAGATTCGGGCAGATTGTACATGCTCAATGGCCACGCCTTCAGGTATTTTGTGTCTAAAGGGGACTTTATTGACTTTCCGGAACCTAGGGATGCAGATGATGTCGCTAAAATTGTACTCATGAGTGTAGACGAGTATGATACAATCCCCTTTGAAATATCCACTCTACAAGAAAACGATGATTATTTCGTCATAGATGCAGAGCATATTAAAATTTATTTCAATAAAAAGGATGGTACTATGATGGTTAAAGATAAACGCAATGAGAAGCTAGTGTTGCAAGAAGCAATGCCACTATCGTTTGCTTTAGATAAATCAATACAAGTATTAGTACATCACAAAGATGAACATTTCTTTGGCGGTGGAATGCAAAACGGCAGATTTGCTCATAAGGGTGAAAGTATACAAATAGTAAACACCAACAACTGGATAGATGGTGGGGTGACATCTCCGAATCCATTTTACTGGTCGACATATGGATATGGCGTTATGAGAAATACTTGGGAATCGGGATTATACGACTTCGGATCGAAAATCGAGAAATATGTCACTAGTACACATAATGGAAACTATTTCGATGCATTTTACTTCATTAGCTCTGAACCTAAAGATATTTTACTGGACTATTATCATCTCACGGGTCGGCCGATCCTCCTTCCCGAATACGCTTTTTATCAAGCACATTTGAATGCATTTAACAGAGACTATTGGGTCTTAGTTACAGCTGATACGAAGGGCGCGATTTTGTTTGAAGATGGAAAGTATTATAAAAGCTACCAGCCACAAGATTTGGGGAATAAAACTGGAATTTTAGAATCGCTGAACGGTGAATTGAATAACTATCAATTTTCTGCGAGAGCGATGATAGACCGATACAGGAAACATGATATGCCGCTGGGCTGGTTTATACCGAACGATGGCTACGGCTCAGGGTATGGACAAACAGACTCGCTACAAGGAGATATCCAAAACTTAAAAGAATTTGCTATTTATGCGAGGGGGAAAGGAGTGGAAGTTGCTCTGTGGACAGAATCGAATTTAGAACCGAAAGACCCTGAACATCCCAAGAAAGGCGAAAGAGATTTGAGCAAAGAAGTTAGTGAAGCGGATGTGGTAGCATTGAAATGTGACGTGGCGTGGATTGGTAGCGGCTATTCCTTTGGGCTGAGTGCAGTAGAGACTGCTACGAAGATATTTAACGCGTCAACTACTAGAGCCGCAAGACCATTCATAATAATGGTCGACGGGTGGGCGGGCACTCAGAGATATGCGGGGATCTGGAGTGGTGACCAATCCGGAGGGCAATGGGAATATATACGCTTCCATATCCCCACATACATTGGATCAGGCCTTTCAGGGCTACCGATTGTTGGCTCCGATATGGACGGAATATATCGCGGAGGTAAAAAAGAAGTCAACGTCCGGGATTATCAATGGAAAGCATTTACTCCTCTGCAACTGAATATGGACGGGTGGGGCTCAATCCCTAAAACACCGTTCTCCTTTGATGACGAAGCTACGCATATCAACAAAGCTTATTTAAAACTGAAGTCGGAGCTCATGCCGTATACTTACTCCATCAACTACGAATCCATCCGAGGTTTGCCGATGATACGAGCCATGTTCCTCGAATTTCCTGAGGAAACACCGGCATACACAAACGATTCGAAATATCAGTATATGTGGGGCCCGTACATTCTTGTGGCACCGGTGTATACGTGTGATCCGTTTAGAAATGGCATCTACTTGCCGAACCCTGACCAAGTGTGGGTAGACTTCTTCACTGGAGACATGTATCAGGGTGGTAAGATTTACAACAACTTCAAAACGCCTCTTTGGAAGATACCAGTATTTATAAAAAATGGTGCTATAATTCCTACTACAGAACCTAACAATAACCCCTCAGAAATTAAAAGAGACAAAAGATCATTTTATCTTTATCCGTTCAATGAATCTAGCTTCGAGGTCTACGAAGACGACGGTATATCAGTCGATTATGCGAAAGGCCATTTCGCTAAAACAAAAATAAAAATGGCTATAGCCAATTCCAATGAAGATAAAACAGATGACCTTTATGTCAGCATTGCAGAAACCCGGGGAAACTATAAAGGCATGGTAAAAGAAAGAACAATTTTAGTCAAGATAATGACTTCTATTGAACCAAAGGAAGTAGAATTGATGTCCCATGGACAATATATTCGTTTGAAGAAAGCAGAATCAGAGTCTGAATTTAATGCTAGCGAGGATGTCTATTTCGTAAAGGATGACGAAATTGTAATACCATACCTTAAAGACATAGTTGGCGCAGCCAATCTCATGCAGAAGTTTCTGTTGATAAAATTGAAAAAAATCGAGGTCACAAAGGAAAAACTCCACTTGAAAGTCACCGGTTTTGCAAATAAACGTAAAGTATTTGGCAAAGACAGTGGTCTTAACTCATCACTACCGACACCAACCAACTTTGCAGTTCACGAGGCAACGCCCACATCTGTAACTTTGTCTTGGGAAGAAGTAGAGGACGCAAAATACTACGAAATAGAGAGAGATGGTTTTATATTCAGCAATATAATTGGGACCAAATTCAACTTCCATGGCTTTAAATTTGCAACGGGACATTCCTTCAGAATACGTAGCATAAACGAGGGCGAATCTGAGTGGAGTGACACACTGACGACCTTTACGAAAGAGGATCCTTATGAACACACAGTGAAGGGGGTAAAAGTGGCGTGCAATTTTCCCTGTCAGCCTAACCAGGAGATTTGCAAACTGACCGATGGGGACTTAAGTTCGCTGTGGCACACCCACTGGGGCTCACCAGGTAAATTGTGCCCAATCAAAGGAAAAACTCTAAAGCTAAATTTCGACTTGGGCCAAGTGCACGACGTCGAAAAGATGGAATACGTGCCTCGAGAGGATGCTGGCAATGGAACATTCGTTCTGCTCCAGTACAGGCTCTCAAACGACGGACAGAACTGGACACCATGGTCTCAAAATATTCAATGGAATCACGATGCGTCGATAAAAACAATCAAATTGGATGGTACTTTCAGATACATAGATTTACACGTTCTAGAAAGTATTGGCAACTTTGGATCCGGGAAGCTTGTACGCTTCTTTAAGAAAGTCAAATAAGAATAGGAACTACGAGTTTATTACAGACATAAGCTTATCATGATTTGAGCCCAATTCACAAATCTATCCGTTACGTAATCAATTATTAATCATAGTTTCGTATATGGCAAGCTGAAATGTTAGCACCGATAAGTAATCAGTCTGATTGTGTATAGTTCAATCCGCCCTGTCGGTGAAGGAAATGGATGTTTAACTGTAGCTACCGTAAATCCACTGATTTCTGTCCAATAGCTGATATGATGATGATCCAAAACTAAGTAGATCTTCGAATAGGTGTAATTCATGGTACAAGTTTGCAACCTGCAAATGTTTTTGAATGTTGGGCACTGAAGGTAAAGATTTAGGTGACTTTAGCTGGTCAGAGGAGCCCCGATCGAAACAGTAGAACAGCAAAGCCCAGGGTCCAACCTCCAGCAACGGAAAGTAACCTGCTCGCTGTTAATTTTAATTTATCGCCGACCTACATTCTTGCTCACTTTAACAAATTCTTTTTTTTTTTAATATCACAACGGTCAACTCGGATTATTCTACAGTTGGGTAAATTCACAAGACTGTAACATCAGTTACCAATTCTTTTATATGTTATATGGCTTTGCTAGACATACGGAAACTCAACTTTGATTAATTAATTTTAAGACACACGTAAGAATTGGTAACTGTAGTTACAGTCTTGTGGATTTACCCAGTTCAGTTTTTTTTTCGTTTCTCATACATTCCTATATAAACCGTCCAGTTCTTAAAAATTTGCGCAAAACCAAAAAAGATTGGGATTGTTGCTTAGTTAAGAGTTGAACTTGTGAACCACCACCAGAAATTATATGGTTTAATGGTACATTATTTTTGATTTTATTAGTTATATAAATTATGTTAAAATGTAATTCAAGATTATATTCGCATTTAACTCAGTCATCACTAATTCCTAGTAACAATATAAGTAACTAAGCCTTATAAGTTTTAAGTGTTAGTCAAGCTATATTTAATAAAACGTATTTTTGATTCAAGTATTACTTAATGAGGTATGACATACTGTATTAATGAAATCAATTATTGATCTTACATAAAATAAATCATATGTAAACAAATCAATTCGGTTTTTTATTTAGTCTGAATTATAGTTTGGCGATATTTAGATTTCTAGAAGCAATTCAGAGAAAAACACCACTTGTGCTAACAAATTATAATTGTGCTTGCATAAAATAAATTATTGAGATTTAAACATTAGGCAAATTAGCAATATATCTAATTTTGGAGATCATCCGCGCTCCTCACAGCAATTATAGTGCACACCGCAGAAGCGACGTCGAAAACGCAGCTGATAGACAAGTCCTCCAATACGCAACTGTACTCGTGGTCCGGGTATCGGGTCCGCACGTAATTCGACCTCGGATCTTCAGAGAGCAGGCCCACTATGTTACTTTTAAAGGACTGCGCTCGGTCGCCGATGAGTTCGACGAGTCTCGTCAGAGCGTCGTCGGTGAACCTGACGTCGTACGTCTGGGAGGGGGGGTTCGCGATCCAGGGGGCCACCCTGATGCCGTCGTGGCTGAGGCTGATGAGTTGGGCGGACTGAGGGGGGGTGAAGCGTTCCTGCCCGTCGGGGGCGCCGCGCTCCGTGTCGGGCCGCCGCGCGGGGGAGCGCTCCGCCGCCGCCGGGGGGGAGCCGGCCGGCGGAGGGGGGGAGGGGAGGCTGTCCGAGGGGGAGCGCAAGGGGGGAGGGTCGAGGCCGATTGGATTTGTGTGACGAGGACTGAGGCTGAAACAAAAATAACTAGACTTAGCACATGATTGGATGCGGGATAGACTACGCATCTTTTAAACAGCTCAAAAATGCTAACTGAATTCCGATGTCTGGTTACGTCCAATTTTTACCATATCTATTTTATCAAAATAACTCTAATGTTAATGTCATAGGAGCCATGCATTTCTTAAACTCGACTCTATGCCACGCCAACCCACTCTTTTGTCCCATTAAGGGCCGATTCAGACCGGAATGGTAGCGGCCGGCAGCGACGCGGCGATCCCTTTCATTGTGTAAAAATTTTAGACTTTATTATCTACATATTAAACCATATCATCATCATCATCATCACATCAGCCGAAAGACGTCCACTGCTGAACATAGGCCTCCCCCAAAGATTGCCACAATGACCGGTCCTGCGCCACCCGCATCCAGCGGACTCCCGCGACCTTCACCAGGTCATCGGTCCACCTTGTGGGGGGCCTACCCACGCTACGTCTTCCGGTACGTGGCCGCCACTCAAGAACCTTCCCGCCCCAACGGCCATCGGTTCTACGCGCAATGTGATCCATATCAGTGTCGCTTGAAATACTCAAAACGGTCGCGCGGTGCCGCTGACGGCCGCGCGGATTCGCTGGTGGCCGCGCGGCTGTTCCGCGATCACTTACGCCCGCCGGTCGGGTTAGTAGCATGGGGTCTCATTCGCAAGTCGTCTACGGAGTAGCTCGTCTAATTCGCAAATGGTCTACGTAGTATTTCGTCTAAAATATCAGCTCGTCTAAAAAGCAACTCGTCTAAATAGCAGGTCGCCTACTTCGCAACTCGTCTAAATGGCAGGTCGTCAACTCGCAAGTCTCGCAACTAGTCTAAATTGCAGGACACCTAATCAGAGGATGTTGTACCTACGGCGGACATACTTGTTATTTCAAAAAGTGATTATAGTACATTGTGTATCTAGGGAGGTAGATAAGGGATAACTAACGAGAGTCTGTTAGAAGCCCGACGCCGCAGCGGATGCCACAGGAGGCGGCGAGCGGCTACTGGCGGTGACGGGAGGCGGTCTCGGCGACGACGCGTGAGCGACGAAACGAGTCAGTCGCTGCCGGCTGCTACCATTGCGGTCTGAATCGGCCCCAATGGCAGTCTGTTGACAATTCCATACCTTCTGGTATCATAGCTGTCATCAATCTGCAAACTAGTGACGTCTATTGCATCACTAGTTCCCTCTGTTGGCGGCCGCACGAGCGAAGACATTGGTGTGTCTCCGAACACTGGGACCGGGTAGTCATACTGCGGTATGTAAGGCTTGATGTCCAGAACTGGAGTTCCGTTCACCATGTCCACTCCAAAGAAGTAGATTTTGTTGCCTGTGAATTAAATGCTTACATGAATATAATTTGTTTTCTTACCTGATATGATACAGTTAAGCAATTGATGCCCTAGGCTCTAAGCCACTGAGGAACTATCTTAAAATAAGTGAGTAATGAAGTGGAGAATTCTCTAGTAGCTTCTAGAATGGCTTAGTGTTCCAATTAGTTAAGTGCACCATCACCAATATACTTTAACACTGGTGAACTTTATACATATTTTAAAATAGGGGTTATCTTGGATAGTTAACTGTGGTAGAGTTAGTATGTACAGTCGAGTGCATTAATATATAGACACATTTGTAAGGGATCAGTATGGAGAAGTGTATATATATTAATGCCCTTGACTGTACACTGTGATATCCTATTATTAAAATATATTAGACTGGCAGATAAAGCAATTAAGCATTCGCAAACGCAGAATAGAATAATTAGTTTTCATATTTCAGAAAATAGCTAAAGAAGTAAAGTTAAATGAGCATAATTATAGCCCTGAGTTTCATGTGTCAATCAGCAAGTGCAAAGATATAGCTTTTAATAGTTATATTCAAGTTCGCAAGCAACTCTTGTACCCTTACTTATTTACTGAAACATATCTGTGCTAATATGAGATTGCAATGAAGAGGCCTGTGCCAACAGGCAATCCAAACTTACAGATATTTAGTATTTTTTTTTGTTTTATACAACTTTATTCTTTGTCTAAGTTCAGAATAAAGGCTCATTCATTTAATATTTATATTTATGCAGATATACCTTCAATGTTCTGTATCTTGACAAGCGAGAGTCCGATGGGGCACGGCCTGTGCGGAGAGCGCGTGGAGAACACGCCGCGTCGCTCGCCGCCCAGGCGAGGCGGGGACACCTTCGCCAGCACGTTGCTGCTCTCTGTTGCGTGGAAATGGAATATTATCCTGAAAAAAAAACCAGATTTAATCCTAATTTCTAAAAAATAAGGAACAATCTTGTGTTCAAGCCTCCTCTTTGGTAAACAATTTGATAATTCCAGCTAAGAAAAAAAAATTCAAATAGTGGGTCAAAGACTGTTCAGTAATTTTGATGCTATCAATTTTTTTATTGAAAAGTAGGTAGTTTGAACTCAAGATATTCGAAAACCAATGAGTTATAACCCCTGGTGAACTGGAAGTCCAAATTATTAACAACTCAATTCAAAAAATTATCAACAACACAGATCAGATAAGATAATTTGACCCAACTCACCACATATGCGAAAACTCTTCCAACCCACTCAAAGCATGCTCTGGATTATTAAAAATGCTGGGATCAATGACCACTGCTCCCCGAGCCTTCGCCAGCACCGACGGCTGCCGAGGCACCCCCCGCTTGTTCTGAAAAGAAGTCTCAATCACCCCAATAGCCCGGTATGCAATGCTACCATCTACTTGTGATGAAGAAGATGGCTGCTCAATGCGATTTCTCTGAACTGTAGAAGCTGAAAAAGACAGTAGTTTTATGTGGTATAAAGTAAAACGACAGGACTGATACCAAAAATATGATAAGACCACCAAAAATACGATCGGATACCTGAGTCTGCACAGTTAGCACATCGTAATTCACTCAACGCCTCTTTAATTGCTTTAATCTCTTTAAGATGCTCGTGCTTTAAAGAAGAGAGCTGCTGTCTGTAAGAAAAATTAACACTGTTAGTATTTGATTTACATATTCAATAGCGGTACTGAATTTGATTATAGTTCATAATTTACCTTAAGTTCTTTATTTCAGTTCGAGCTAAAGCTATTTGATTGCGATAGTGTTCCACATTCTCTGTCATTTTTCATTTAGTTGTAACAATTTAATAGAAAGTAATTATTATATTCTTTGAAAATCAAAAGAGCGAAGATAGGACGCGAAAGGAAGTGGGAAGACACACATACATTCTGACATTTACGTTCCTAAACCAAATAAATTTAAGAAATACAAGAACAAAATAATGTAAGTAAATATCACACTTTATATTAATATTACTAACTTTTAAATAAATAATAAAAACAGTAAGTGTACAAACAATTAAATGCTTGAATTGATAATTATATGGGGTCTTAGGTTTAACAAACGCGTTAAAATATATAAAAATTATGGTTTTTGAGCATCACTCGCTTGACATGACTTTGATGGTACGTTACGTTAAGAAATATGAATATTTTAATTATTTTACTGCACCAATAGCGATAAATGACATTAAAATTCCAAATAAAATGTGGAACCACATGTTTTAAAAATAATTGCCATAGCCTATAACATGTGTACTGTATTTAATAAACAATGTAGAGAGCAATGTAGATGAAAAACTTTACGATCTATTCTATTTTACTTTTAAATTATCTGAAAGCTTAAGGTATTTGAACGTAGTAACGACTTACTCATAGCTGCGTTCAAGTTACTTTGAATATGTAAAGTGCTAATTCATTGAGCATTAATTATTATAACACAATATAATAACACGTAGTCAATGCTGCTAATAAACAAGTCTTCTTAGGAAATTACAAAATACTAAATGTACGGAAATTTTATCTCTTCTCGCCTTTCGTATTAAATACTCTATTTACAGTTTTTGAAAAAAGAATGAGCTAATTTTGTTTTGTTTGGTTTTTATGTCTGTCATTGCTTCTGTAAAATACTCTTAAAATCTAAGAAGAATTGAGCTTTCCGGACTAAATGGTGACAGCTCTATTAAATTATCCACACAAGATTTTATGCATGGCACGGACTATATATTTCGTATGAAATTGAATCATTGAACGCAACCCACGTACTTGTTATTTCATTCGTTCTATCGTTCTCTCGCTCGTTCGCTATTGCGGTTTGCCGCACACGTGCCGAGATTTTTGTGATATTTTATACTTAATTATTTTATTTTACAGCATTTTGCAGAGCTACAGAAACAGCGCGCTTTGGAGTCTTTTTTATTACCAATCAAAAAATCTGTGGTAGATTTCAGCTGTGAGTATACTCATTAATTATTTTGACACTGGGGTGGGGCAAATGTCTCTTGGGAGAGACACCGCCACGTGTCCTATTTTTTTATTTTTCCCGTAATTCTGATAATAATGATTTGTATTTGAACCCTTCTGAAAACTACTTTTGATTATTTCACCATGTCGAATGCATTTTAGCGTCTTGGAGCGCGATTGTATTCTCATATACGTCTCTGTTAATTTGTTTTTCATCATCGATTTTTAGGCGCCGGTTTTTTTGCATTTGCTGCAGTACTATGTAACTTTGTTTGCATAGTTTGCGTACTAGATTACATACTACTTTTTTTTATAAAATACGTCGTCGGGCTTTAGACTGCATCCAATTAGACAATCAATATAGATTACGTTGCGTGGATAGACAACATATTAACAATATAACCTTATCGGCATTAGCTATTATGACCTCATTAGTCTGCCCACTTAAGATGCATTTCTGTGGCGTCAAAAATAAAACTGACGTGTTAGCCGATCTATAGATGTTAAAAAAAAACAAAGCTGAGCATTTGTTTATTTACATACAGTTACAAAAATAATGGATATCCAACAAGTTTGGTAACCTAACAGTTGTGCAAACAATCTGTAAAGAACAATGCTGGTATAGAGCAGGCTATGTATGTAAAAAATAGAGCATTGAGGGTAAGAACATAAATTAATGAACCACTTGCTGCATTTGTTAGCCCATGTCTCATGTAGTTTACTTAAGTGAATTGTTATCTTTAGTGTATGATAAGATTATGTAACTGGCAATTACTAGTAATTTTGAATATTTAACAAAATTTTATTTGAGTACTAGGTTTTTATTAATACCTAATATGTATCTACCCACATATTTTGTCCTTGCATTTTCTAGCTTTACAGGAAGTTCAATTAATACCTACCTAAATATTTTACTACTTTTCCTTGTGTATTTTAGCCACATTGCAATGAGTCTCGTAATTTTGGTTGGCTTTAAATTTACAATATACAAACCAATTTTTACAGAAACTTAATCCCTTATTTTAAATGAAAATTTCATAAATGAGATGCCATAAGTTTTACTCCTAGATGTTCTGGTATGGTCATTAAAGTTTTTACACTGAAATCCTATCATACACCCTGTAATTTGTTTAATGTTAATTTGTTTTCTATGTTATATGTATAAAGATAAGACAGTTGATCATTTAGGCACATTAGGCAGCAAACAAATTACAATGCACTTATCAATATTTTGTTGGGGGTCAACCAAAACTCACTATAAAAACTGTCAATACTCTTAGCAACTTGGTAATTCAGTATTCAATCAGAACTGTGATACAAGCTTTATTTCATGTGGGTATTTGATGAGTATTTCTCAATAAGTTTGCATCCTAGGCACCTATTTCAACACATTGACAAGTCCTACAATTGTAAATTTACTGTTTCTCCAATTTGGGGCATCTATAGGTTACAGTTACTGCCAACATAACATGCAGTGCAGGAACTTAAATAAATCAGCAGTAAGTAACTAATTTCTTGCAAAGCAAAATTACAATTGTCACAAAAAACAAAATTACAATTGTAACAAAATTCTGACATAAGCATAAGTCTAACCTTATGTCAAGATTTAATGACCTTGCGATAATTGTCACAGGTTTCGGAAAATAAAAAGTAGTGTCTTAATGATGTAATAACGTTTTTATTCATAATTTTCTGTTTTAGTGGCAAAAAAGCACATGCATCATTGATAGTATCTATTGTAGCTGTAGGCTACTGTGTTGTGTTTATCATATCTGTGGTGTCTGTGCTAGAGTCAATGATTGGACTCCTATGCCAGTGACACGCATACATGATCAAAGTAATCTTATTCTTATGCCACTAGCATAAATCAAGTTCTCACTCATATGCCAGTGGCATAGAAATACGAACGTTTTTGACACTAATGTTGTGTGGCCAGCATAGGAGTAGTCTTTTCAGTCACACTGCGTGTCTTTGGCATAGGATTTAATTCCCGATTTCAAGTAAACGTGTTCAAACATTTTTATAGCCCCTAAACGCTCAATATTGTAACTCTCCTAACAAATTTAAATTTGTCCGCAGCATCAAATCAGTGTTAATGGCAATGGTGTCCGAAGCCAAGGTGAACGGCGGCGAGTCGGAGGCGCCGACAGAGCTGCCGCCCGCGCTGGCCGAGAAGCCGGCAGGGCTCCCGCCCGGCAAGTACTCGCTCGTGGGCTGGGACATGGACACCACGGGCCGGAGGCTCATTGATGAGGTAAGATATTTGTATATTTTGTATCAGTGCACAGGGAAAGGTGCAGTGGCGTTCAGAATTGCATGGACGATTTATGAATTAATTTATTCATAAACTGTCCACGCAATTTTGAACCAACTGTACCGTGGTATTGTGTTTAAAATGGACTTTATTAAAGAACAGATAAGGTCTCAAGTTAACATGTTGCACATGCATCTGGTGTGCCTTGGCATTTAGGGGTTTCTTTTTTAGATAGATTTAATATTATCTTGAGTATGAGAAGGAATGTGATTAGTGTTAATGTGAATGTTGTTTCCAAGGTTCTCTTAATGTAAAAAATCCGAGCCCTGATCATATTACTAGAAGTTAAAGCTCTTCCTTAAGCCTCTTTAGGCTGGATTTCACCAACATTTATTTGTAGAACTTACTCTCACATCATCATCAGCCTGTGATAGTCCAACTCCACTGCTGGACGTTAGCCTCTCCTATTAACTATGCGCATAAACGCATTAGGAGGTAAAAGCGCAGAATCGTCACGCTGGGCAAGCGGATTGGAGATCGCAGTAATGTGTCCACTATGATGACGCTGCTGCCCATCATCAATCTTTTATCAAGTAATGGTCAGTGACACTTCAATCCCTTAGTCCACTCTTACGACACCCGCCGAAGGAGTTGGGGTGGTGACAAATGTATTCTTACTGCCGTCTCCACACGGCAACTTCTCTCGCATACTAGTGTCAAATTACTATGCAGTTTTGACATTACTATCCCGCGACCACATATAACATGGACGTCTAACGCCAGCTCAAAAATGCCCCCAAAACCAATTGTTCAATTGTGCCAAGATGGGCAGGACGTAGTGCTTTTGGTGACACCGCGCATATTTCGGCGCAACATCTTTGACAAATGTTTATAAAATATTGCCAATCAAAACTTTGATGGACCAATCACAACTATCTTTAAATGGCGCTTAAAATTTTTAAAGGTTGACATTTAAATTCATTGCCGTGATATATTGAAGAGGGAGTGACACTTGTCAACTAAAATTCAGGACCGTTTTTGAAAGGCAATTTAATATGGCGTGCAGCTTTCATGTTTTATTTGTTCGTAGTTACTATCCAAGAGTAAGCGCTATTTGTTGAATAAAAGTTTGATCAAAACGCCTTGGTCCCAGATATTTAACCCTGTAATTCCCCACAGATATGCCAGATCGCGGCATACACGCCGAAGCAGCAATACTCGCAGTACATCATGCCGTACGGGGACCTCAACCCGGGAGCGCGGCGGCGCCACAACGTGCGTGTCGTCACCGTGGGCCGCTACCGCATGCTCAAGGACACCAACACCCACAAGGTGAGACCACCAGTGTAGGGTTATTAAGTTAACAGCTTGTATACATTGCATAGGGCTGTAGTACATCATGCCGTACGGGGACCTCAACCCGGGCGCGGCGGCGCCACAACGTGCGGGTCGTCACCGTGGGCCGCTACCGCATGCTCAAGGACACCAACACCCACAAGGTAGGACCACCAGTGTAGGGTTATTAAAAGTTAACAGCTTGTATACATTGCATAGGGCTGTAGTACATCATGCCGTACGGGGACCTCAACCCGGGAGCGCGGCGGCGCCACAACGTGCGTGTCGTCACCGTGGGCCGCTACCGCATGCTCAAGGACACCAACACCCACAAGGTGAGACCACCAGTGTAGGGTTATTAAGTTAACAGCTTGTATACATTGCATAGGGCTGTAGACTACATGCCGTACGGGGACCTCAACCCGGGCGCGGCGGCGCCACAACGTGCGTGTCGTCACCGTGGGCCGCTACCGCATGCTCAAGGACACCAACACCCACAAGGTGACACCACCAGCGTGTAGGGTTATTAAGTTAACAGCTTGTATACATTGCATAGGGCTGTAGACTACATGCCGTACGGGGACCTCAACCCGGGCGCGGCGGCGCCACAACGTGCGTGTCGTCACCGTGGGCCGCTACCGCATGCTCAAGGACACCAACACCCACAAGGTAGGACCACCAGTGTAGGGTTATTAAAAGTTAACAGCTTGTATGAATCTTTGTTACGATTTTATTACTGAGCGTTACCTAATTGCTAAATGAGGGTTTTTGATACTTTTTCCGCCACTATTCCACTATTTTTGGGCAGTGAGATGGCAGCACTTACTGTGGTGTAAAGTCCAACGAACGGTCAAAATAAATACGGTCGAAGAGTCTTATGTATAGCAGTGGATGTTTTAAGAATGAGAATGATGATACATATGCCAGAGAAACGCGACCTTCTATGAAAGAAGCGAAAGCCTGAGGACATAGGTCCCAGCCTGAACATTACCAAATTATTATTTGCCAACTTTCATTTGGCTGAATTTTCATTCGCCAACTAGCTTATATTGGAATATGATTATACGCAAAGATATGTCTGAAAAATGTTACAGTTGGCAAGGGATCTTTTGATTCTGATTGTGCAAGGATCTTCAATCTGCAGTATCAAATAAGACTGAAGAAAAGTACTATCATAATTAATTTTGCACGCGTGCATCATGAAGGAGTGTCGTTTGTGCATAAGTTTACCCTTAACCCGGCGGGAGTGTGGCAGGGTATCTCATACCCTACGTTTGTTTTGTGTCAATATATTTAGAGTTTATTTTTGTTTAACTTTTTTTCACCACACTCTCGCCGGGTTAAAAAAAGCGCATTTTCTGAGCAAAATTGTGAAAATAAATGTAACCTTTGTTTCAACAGATATTGAAGACAAAGTCCGAGATATCAGCGCTCACAGACTTCCTGGACTGGCTGGAAAAGGAGAAGGGAGATGGCAGCGTCATTCTCATCTACCACGAGCCTCGTCGCCTCAGCCCGACCATGCTGCTCGAGGCTCTCACCAGGTAGATGTCCGATAGACACCCCCCCACCTCTATGTTGATAATTGGCGATTTTTCTTGACCCCCCCTCCTCCTATACAGTATGACGTGATTAATGGACAAGCCCAAAGTAGTCGTTCTCGTGGAATGCACGTGTCGTAACAAAGTTCGTACAGTGTGGGAGATATTGGCTTTCCTGAAAATATCACCAAATATTACCATGGGAGGGAGGGGTCCAAAATAGGCCAAAATCGTATGACGTGATTAATGGACAAGCCCTTTATAGGACATGTGACACCTTAGAAAAACATGGAAAGTGTGAAAATTCTCTATCAATACAAACACCAAGTTATAAAATTAAGATACACCAAAAATTGTATTCCTAACTTTCTTAGAAGTATGCGAATAACAGCGTCACGTATCCGACATTTTCATGGAATGCACCAACAGATGTTGGAGACAAAGTATGAGATATCAGCGCTCATAGACTTGGACTGGCTGGAGAAGGGAGACAGAAACGTCATCCTCATCTACTACGATCTGATCGACACTCTCACTAGGTAGACTGGCATGTCTTTTCAATGTTAAATCGTCATCATCAGCCTGTATAAGGGTACTGCTAGACAACAGCCTCTCCTTAGCCTATGCTTACCATACGACGCACAGACAGATCGACATGGCGAAACTATAAGGGTTCCGTTTTTGCCACTTTGGCTACGGAACCCTAAAAACCGGCCAAGAACATGTCGAGCATGCTCAGTGTAGGGTTCCGTTCTGCGGACAAGCAGACGGACATGGTGAAACTATAAGGGTTCACTACGGAATCCTAAAAATTACGAGTACTAATAACCAACCATTTCTGCCCCAGGTACAAGTTGCTGGACCGCTTCAAGTCCATCGTGGCGGGCTTCGCGGACAGCTACGCCCTAGCTGCCGACAAGTGCAAAGCCACCGTCAAATCCGTCTCCCTCCGAGTGCTGGCCCGCGTGTTACTGGACGCCGACTCGCTCGCCGTGGATTCCGCGCTAGATCGCGCCGCTGCCGCCTACCGTATTGTGGATCATTTGGCACAGGGTATGTTACCGTGATGGGTTCTAGTGTTCAAGTGTAAAGCCACCGTCAAATCCGTCTCCCTCCGAGTGCTAGCCCGCGTGTTACTGGACGCCGACTCGCTCGCCGTGGATTCCGCGCTAGATCGCGCCGCTGCCGCCTACCGTATTGTGGATCATTTGGCGCAGGGTATGATTCTTGTTTCTTTCTCTGGCTTTATTCCTTATTTGACTGTAGATATGCAGAAAACCACCAACATCCATTTTTTGTCAAAGGAGGTGACTAAACTCAACATCTTAAAGCTTAAGTCAGATTGACAATAAAAAGTGTTGGCCGCTTTCTGCAAAACTATCGTCATTTGTTCGAAGAGAGAAACTACAGTTACAGTTTTGACGTTATGCACTTATGATAGTGTCTAATGTTCTCTGAAGTCTGTTTTTGTGAGTGCTGGCATAAGTCTAGTGTTACTTGATACCGACTCGCTCGCCGTGGATTCCGCGCTAGATCGCGCCGCTGCCGCGTACCGTATAGTGGATCATTTGGCACAGGGTATGTTACCGTGATGGGTTCTAGTGTTCAAGTGTAAAGCCACCGTCAAGTCTGTTTCCCTCCGAGTGCTGGCACGCGTGTTACTGGACGCCGACTCGCTCGCCGTGGATTCCGCGCTAGATCGCGCCGCCGCCGCCTACCGTATAGTGGATCATTTGGCACAGGGTATGTTACCGTGATGGGTTCTAGTGTTCAAGTGTAAAGCCACCGTCAAGTCTGTTTCCCTCCGAGTGCTAGCCCGCGTGTTACTGGACGCAGACTCGCTCGCCGTGGATTCCGCGCTAGATCGCGCCGCCGCCGCCTACCGTATTGTGGATCATTTGGCACAGGGTATGTTACCGTGATGGGTTCTAGTGTTCAAGTGTAAAGCCACCGTCAAGTCTGTTTCCCTCCGAGTGCTGGCACGCGTGTTACTGGACGCCGACTCGCTCGCCGTGGATTCCGCGCTAGATCGCGCCGCCGCCGCCTACCGTATTGTGGATCATTTGGCACAGGGTATGTTCAAAGAGAATAAAATCACTACGTTTTAAGAGACGGCACTCCCGAACAAGCCCAAAACCGAGTTATGAAGGTACTTTGTACCAACGTACAAAATATATATCAATACTACCAACTTAAAAAAGCAACACTAGAGCTCGACACTCACTACACTTCCTGTGTGTCGATATCGATAAAAGTGCAATATTTTTTTCTGCACCTACCGTAATAGTGAATTTATATTACAAAAGAATAATGAAAGGGTAAAATAAAATAATGCTATAACACAAATATATATTTTATTGCACAGGTATTTTTATTTCATTTTCTTAGTAGGGTATGGGCCCAATCGTAAATATTATGGAGGGGCGAGGAGTTAAGTTTCCGAGCTAAAACTCCGGCATACAGCAGTTCAAAAACATGGTCCAAAGCCAAGGAATCGTTGAACGAATAAAATTTCTCCAAAGAACTCCATCTGAAATAAAGCGATTATCGATAAATTGTGTTGCACTCTATTTGTGCATTAGCTTGCCTTATTTAGATAGATTTTATTTGCCATTGAAGTAATTTCTTATTTAATTAGTAGCTGTTATCGTTTGCAGTTACTAATTATATATTCAATAATGAAATGAAAAAATAATTAGCTACTAAGATAAAATTATTTGATACTGACATGTCTGGATCAAGAGGAAATCTTGACAAAAATACGCCAGAAGTTCGTTTTAATTCACGCCGAACACAACACACTTCACATTTCCTTATTGTTGTGCCCCCCATTTAGACGAAACATTTAAGAGGGCGCATACACCCAAATTGCAACACGGAGATTGCATTTTAAGATGTCTTAAACATGAAAATATGCCACAATATCATACATACAGAAACTACATCATATTTGCAAGGGCTGATAGGGAACAAATCCGCAAAGGATTGAAGTTCGCTCGATAGAAATCGACCACGAAAACATGTCTAATTTTCGGGGAGATTTTATTTCCTGACGTTACTTTGCATGCTATAATAGTATTAATTTAGTATTTTGTAGCTTAAACTAATGCCGAGAGCTGATAGGCGTAACTTTTTTTATAGGTTGTCATGTTTAAGAGATAGAGAGGTAAGAAGCATTTGGCGTATAGACCCTTTTTATTTCGCGCGCTGTGTTCTCTCCCGTCGCGCATTTCGCGCGATTTGCTATATCTTCTATTTCCATCCGTGGGCGCGGCCAGTCGCGATCACTCCGTTGAGACGAGAGGACTATGCTCGACGAGCTCATGGCGGTAAAATGAATTTAATTAACTCTTTGAAGGTTTGTTTCACATTTAAACCGAAGTTTTGAACCATTGGGTAATATGACTAATAAATAAAACTTCATTCAACAAGTTTTTCATTCATCATTAATGAAAAACATTATCTTATCAGATTTTATAGTGGAAACGAGGGATATACATGCAGTATAAGCAAAAATAGCCGATGAATTTTTTGGATCGCGTAGGTTTGTATACAAATAATAGGTATTTCGTATGTAAGTCGCGAGACTCAAATTTTCAACGACCATTCGCGTCTACTTCAAAAATAACAGATTTCCTTGTCTGAAAAATTGGCTTGCTTGTAACCAAAAAATGTTTAGCATGTGGAATACAGGGTGGAAATTCTTTTTGGGTCAGTGAGGGCAGCTACGAGATCCAGAGTAGCTACGCGAAAATGGTCTTGGAAGACCTTCCCTTTATTTTAACTTAATGAAGATTGGCGTTTAAAGATTTTGGAAAAAACATACAGGGTGCGTGAAAATGGTCATTAGTGACAAACTTTTTTTTTGATGCCAATCGATCCTGTTTCTGTTCAGGATCAAAAGCATGTATGAGACCAAAAAAAAAATTTCGGCTAGAAAAGCCGCAAATCATGTATTAAATTTCCCATACAAATTGTATGAAAAATATTTTTGGTCACATACGAGTTTTTGATCCTGAACAGCAGAGTTGGGCATTTCGTAATCAATTCCCGATTACAATATCACTTGATTTTACTTTGTAATGTAGGTACTTATGGGTATCATATTACTTGTAATGTAATGTCGTGAAACGGAATATTACCATGACGTATGAAGGAGTCAGTAATAAATGTAATAATATAATCTATAGCATATAATACTTTGGAATCAACATGTCGATTCAATATTACTGGAATTGTTGATCATACTTCCAGATTACTTTTTAATTACTTATAATGTTAGGACGTGCGAATTTTGAATATTATTATCTCAAATATACAATTAAATACGGCTTCAAAGGTTTCTACTGATTTGCATACATGGAATCCGAATGTAGGGTCCATTAGATTCAAGATGGCGGCACATTTTTTTGGAATTTTCGTCATTATACTCATCATCATCATCATCATCATCAGCTTATGGTAGTCCACTGCTGGACGTAGGCCTCTCCTATTAACTATGCGTCTAGACGCATTAGGACATTATACTCGATTTCGACTAATTCACATACGTGGAATCCGAATTTAGGGTCCATTTTAACCCTTAATTTGGCAATGTTCGTCACAATGAACATGGTCTTCGACCCACTTTTTGTATTTTTTTTTAATACAGAATTTTCTGCTCTATACAATGGCGAGGAGGCTAGAACGCACGATTTTTTTGAAATTTGCCAAATTAAGGGTTAAGATTCAAGATGGCGGCACAATTTTTTCTTTTTTTTGTCATTGTACTCGTTTTCGACTAATACACATACGTGGAACCCGAATATAGGGTCCACTTTAAGATCCAAGATGCTGGTAATTTTTTTGGAATTTTCGTCATTATACTCGATTTCGACTAATTCACATACGTGGAATGCGAATTTAGGGTCCATTTTAAGATCCAAGATGGCGGCACAAGTTCTTTCTTTTTTTTTTCATTTTTGTCATTGTACTCGTTTTTGACTAATTTACATACGTGAGACCCAAATTTAGGGTCCATTGTAAGATCCAAGATGGCGGCGTCTTTTTTTGCATGCTATTGAATTTTGTACCTACGCGATTTTCATTATTATACTCGTTTTCGACTAATTCACATACGTGGAACCCGAATTTAGAGTCCATTTGAAGATCCAAGATGACGACACAATTTTTTGCAATTTTCGACATTTTTTATACTCGTTTTTGACTAATTCACGCACGTGGAATCCGAATATCTCATTTCCACTAGGTAGATAGGTACACATACGTAGGAAATCTAGGATCTTGAATTGATCCTAAATTCGGGTACTTATGTAAATTAGTCTAAAAAACGACTACAATGACAAAAATTACAAAAGAAAGAAAAACACTACCGCCATCTTCAATCTTAGAATGGACCCGAAAATCGGTTTCCACGTATGCGAAGTAGTCAGAAACGAGTATAATGATTAAAATCGTAAAAAAAGTTGCCGCCATCTTGAATCTTAAAATGGACACGAAATTCGGATTCCACTTATGCGAATTAGTCGGAACCGAGTACAATGATGAAAATTGCTAAAAAAACATTGCCGCCATCTTGGATCTTAGAATGGACCCGAAAATCGGGTTCCACGTATGCGAATTAGTCGGAAACGAGTACGATGATGAAAATTGAAAAAAAAGTTGCCGCCATCTTGGATCTTAAAATGGACACGAAATTCGGATTCCACTTATGCGAATTAGTTGGAACCGAGTATAATGATGAAAATTGCTAAAAAAACGTTGCCGCCATCTTGGATCTTAGAATGGACCCGAAAATCGAATACCACGGATGTGAATTAGTCAGAAACGAGGGTATCAGCTTAATTCGTCCCATTCGTTTGTCGTTTATTTCTTATGTCCGTCTCATTCTGTGTTCGTCACGCATTCTTTATTCGTCTCGATCGCTATATGTCTCTATCGTCTCAAGTCCAATTATGTAACCTGTCTCTTTCTTAATA
This sequence comes from Thaumatotibia leucotreta, assembly GCA_025490895.1. Classification (NCBI taxonomy): domain Eukaryota; kingdom Metazoa; phylum Arthropoda; class Insecta; order Lepidoptera; family Tortricidae; genus Thaumatotibia; species Thaumatotibia leucotreta. Next base: position 86,997 of record JALPQI010001905.1, read on the forward strand.
AGTCTTTTTCGTTTTTCGTCACGGTCTTCCTATGACTCATTCTTAATTATTCCCTTTCGATTTTGGTCTCATTCACTTATTCGTCTCAGTTTTTTTCATGCATTCGTTATTGGTCACATTCGTGATTAGTCTCATTCATTTTCAGTCTAATTCTAAGTTCGTTACATTCGTTTTACGTCTCGGTCGGTATTTGTAACCATCTTTTTCCGTCAATCTTAATTATTTTTTTAATTATATCTCATTGACCGAGTGACCGTCATAATTTCATCTAATTTCATAGAAGTTTCACATTTAAAATAACACTTTAGTACATGTCCCCTAAACTTCAATTTGTTTAACAATTCTGATCCGAATGAGATATGAATAGCAACTAAGACCTACGTAGTATGGGACGATTAGCGAACGTGTCCAAAAAAGAACGGAACTAGTTACCACTAAAGACAAAAAAAGAGTGAGACGAATAACAAAAGTGACTAAAGATAAAGTGCGAATGATACCAAAAACGAGAGAGACAAACAAAGTCATAGTCCTAGGAAGACCGTGACGAAAACCGAAAAAGACTAATTAAGAAAGAGACAGGTTACATAATTGGACTTGAGACGATAGGAACATATAGCGATCGAGACAAATAAAGAATGCGTGACGAACACAGAATGAGACGGATATAAGAAATGAACGAATAACGAATGGGACGAATTACGCTGATACCGAAACGAGTATAATGATGAAAAATGTTCCGCCATCTTGGATCTTAAATATATACTACATTTTCAGAATACGTTTTTAACGGGTGCCTGTCGTGTCGCATAACGTCGATTGTCCTAAAAATTTTTGGCCGAGAATGTTTGGCATAATGTTACATGGCATACTACTTGTTTAGCTTACTTAATTTTGCGCATACACGTTTAAAATACCTACACCATATTTATTCTAATATTCATTACTCGAACGTCAAATGACCTAAAGCATAATAATCCTAATGTTCATTGTAATAAATATTGTTTTCCCTACTACTCGAACTGTCCATTTTTACTGCACCTACTTTTATCATGTCCGAAATTTCATTCAAAAAGGCATTTTAATAACAACATGCAAAACATTTGAGCAACAGGGTGAATGGTTAAAAAAATGTTCAAGTAATAAACCAGGGTAAAACCGACGTGGATTGGTTAGGTTTCGAGGCTAGGGCGGAGTAAATGGCGTAGTCTATAAATACTTAAGTATTTTAAATCAATTGTTTACACATCCTCATACTTACAACACCAAAAAAGGGGGGACGGGGGGGGGCGAAGCCCCCCCACCAGGAGGGCTCGCATTAAAAAAGAATTAATCTGAACCTCCCCTACCTTAACCTGGATAGGTTCGTTAGGTACCTTTTATCCCTTAGAGCGGAAAAAGAAGCCCCGCGCAGCGGGGCTTCGTCGACTGGTTCCCAGGTCCGAATTGCTCACTAAAATTCTTTGGACAACAGGGCGAATTATTTAAGAATAGTCAAGTTTATGGAATAAAAAAATATTTTAAAAGTTAGTTAAAGGTTACTTTTAGTACATTAAATAGTAGGAACATCACCATTATGCACAATATTTTTTCGATACATGTACATTAGACACGAAAATCATTAGGACAAACAATATTTAGGAACAACCAAGTTAGGATTAACAATTTCGGCATAACAAAAATATGCGCAACAATGTTTATGCCATTCATTTTTCGGCGTAAAGTTGTTATGCGACAAAATTTTCGAAATAAAAAAATTATGCCACCCGATATAGACCCGTTTTTAACTATCATGAAAGTGCTAGGATGTCAGATGTCAACTAGAATGACATAAATCAAAAACAATTTTCTTCGAGTAACAGTAACAAAATTACGTTTTAACTGTTCTAAGTAATGCAGATTACTAAAGTACTTGATTACGTTGGATTCAATATTATAGTAACGGATTACAATACCGATCCCAAAGGAATGGATTACAGGCGTAACCGTAGTACAGCATTTAATGCTGAGCATTACAGTAATTTTGATTATATAATTAATTCATTACTGCGGAATCGTCATTACTGGAATGTAACCCTGTAATTAATTCTAAAATGAATTGATTACGCCCAACTCTGCTGAACAGAAACAGGATAGATTGGGGTCAAAAATGACCATTTTCTCCCACCCTGTATGCTGTTTCCAAATCTGTAAACGCCAATCTTTATTAATTTAAAATCGAGGGAAAGTCTTTTAAAACTATTTTGCGTAGCTCCTCTGAATCTGGTAGTTGCCGTCACTGACCCAAAAATAATTTCCATCCGGTATACAATCTGTTACCGGCGTCCGGGCATTTATAAAAACCGGTAATATGAGTTACCTACCGTACTATAGTTTTAGTAAGTTCAATAATATAACCAAACATTTTCAGTGGCCTTTGCCCAATGATTTGATGTTTACAGTATGTGACCGGCGACCGGGCATTTATTAAAATGCGTAACATGGTTTGCCGGACTTAAAGCGTAGTAAGTGCAATAATATAACTAAGCATATTCAGTGGTCTGTGGCCAACGGTTGAAAATGTACAGTTTGATACCAATCAGTAGGCAGTGATGATGGTTGCGTTTTTATTGTTTGTCGTAGTTTCTGTCACTTTTTAATATGAACGAGTGACACATGCAACGATAAACAAGGGCATAAAGCACTGTTTTATGACACGGGCTCGACATTGAATCCTGAACGTAACGAAGTCCCAGTTTTACTCACGAGCGCAGCGAGGGAGTTATAGACTGAGTACTGAGTGCAGTGAGGGATTCAAGCGCCCAAGACAAAAACAGTTTTATTTCCGAGGTATATACTCTACTTTTCTCACCTTATTCGAGACATTAAAAAACAGGCTTAGTAATACTTAGTATAGATAATATTTATTGCAGCAAATTAATACACAAATAATTCCCTCGTCGTTATTTGAACTCTAAACACTATACGATACGTATACTTATGTATACTGAAATAAGATTGAAAATAAGTTGCATATCGAAAATATGTTGCAATAGAGAGATGGCCGAAATTTTCGTTTTTCGAAGTTCGCGATAAGCCTAGAGGATTAGCTAACTAAATACATATAATACTTAAATACAGCAACTAGTACCATCATGGAGGCTTTTATTGTCACTGAGTAAAGCCCGGGCCAGACGGTCACTGACAAGCCCCCGATCGCTCGACCTTGGTCAGTGGTGGCCGTCCGAGTTGTCTGGCTACACGGTCGATGACCACGCTCCGACATCAGTGTGTTCGGAACTTGTGGACCGACTGTACGTGCAATGGCTCCGTGTCTCTTAAAATTTCAGTAACATTATTACTTTTGAGCACTGCCTATAAAAAAGAGAAAAACAGGAGGATATGGATGAAGCGATGGCTCAAGCAAAGACTATACATATAATACTTAAATACAGCAACTAGTACCATCATGGAGGCTTTTATTGTCACTGAGTAAAGCCCGGGCCAGACGGTCACTGACAAGCCCCCGACCGCTCGACCTTGGTCAGTGGTGGCCGTCCGAGTTGTCTGGCTACACGGTCGATGACCACGCTCCGACATCAGTGTGTTCGGAACTTGTGGACCGACTGTACGTGCAATGGCTCCGTGTCTCTTAAAATTTCAGTAGCATTATTACTTTTGAGCACTGCCTATAAAAAAGAGAAAAACAGGAGGATATGGATGAAGCGATGGCTCAAGCAAAGACTGGTTTTAAGCCATTTAAATCTCGTCGATATGTTAGACTAAGACGATCCTCTTAATTTGTTTAGAAATAAATTCAAAGTATCGTATATCGGTGACGGTAAATCCCACAAACAGGTTAAGCTTTTATATAAATCTAATAATTCCACGATAAAATCGCGTTCGCATCGTAACGGAAGCAAAGTTCCGTTACGATTTACGCTAATACTTTTAAGGTCAGAGTTCACAAACGTGCGCGCGCGACGATGTCCCGAGCGCACTGGCTTCGCGTGGTCAGCGACAGGCGACATCGGTCAGGAGCGCGCGCTCGATGACCAAGGGCGTCAGAAGGTCAAACGGAATTTTGTCGGTGACAACCGGGTACATGGTCAGTCCTGACCGAGGTTCGGGGCTTGTCAGTGACCATCTGGCCGGAGGAAGGCGTGATAAATAAATACACAAATAATTCCCTCGCCGGTATTTGAACTCTAAACACTATACGATACGTATAATTATGTATACTGAAATACGATTGAAAATAAGTTGCAAGAGAGAGATGGCCGAAATTTTCGTTTCTCGAAGTTCGCGACAAGCCTAGAGGATTAGCTAACTAAATACATAAAATACTTATATACAGCAACTAGTACCATCATGGAGGCTTTTATTGTCACTGAGTAACGAGATGAAGATTTTAGAATTGTAACTAACGTGAGACTCTAACATATTTAAATATTTAGCAAACGGGTTACTCACACATGTCCGGCAATTATCGACGTAAATAAATTACGTGAATAACCCGTTTGCTAAATATGTAAATGATGATGATACCTAGATGAAGATTCTTGACAATGTCCTGAACACTATTTAATAAAAAAAATGTAACTAAAGAAATTGAACTCAAATAAAAGCCCGCTTGATGGTAACAGACTGTATGTATATCAGCTATCACTTGAAATGTAGTAATAAACCCAAACTGAGCGCGTCTCCATAGGTACAGTCGACAAAAAGTGTGGTCTACCAGTTTTAGACTTTATTATGTCGGTGACAACCGGGTACATGGTCAGTCCTGACCGAGGTTCGGGGCTTGTCAGTGACCATCTGGCCAGAGGACCTTCCTCTGGCCAGATGGTCACTGACAAGCCCCGCGTGGCGTGATAAATAAATACACAAATAATTCCCTCGCCGGTATTTGAACTCTAAACACTATACGATACGTATAATTATGTATACTGTAATACGATTGAAAATAAGTTGCAAGAGAGAGATGGCCGAAATTTTCGTTTCTCGAAGTTCGCGACAAGCCTAGAGGATTAGCTAACTAAATACATAAAATACTTATATACAGCAACTAGTACCATCATGGAGGCGTTTATTGTCACTGAGTAACGAGATGAAGATTTTAGAATTGTAACTAACGTGAGACTCTAACATATTTAAATATTTAGCAAACGGGTTACTCACACATGTCCGGCAATTATCGACGTAAATAAATTACGTGAATAACCCGTTTGCTAAATATGTAAATGATGATGATACCTAGATGAAGATTCTTGACAATGTCCTGAACACTATTTAATAAAAAAAATGTAACTAAAGAAATTGAACTCAAATAAAAGCCCGCTTGATGGTAACAGACTGTATGTATATCAGCTATCACTTGAAATGTAGTAATAAACCCAAACTGAGCGCGTCTCCATAGGTACAGTCGACAAAAAGTGTGGTCTACCAGTTTTAGACTTTATTATGATTAATTCATCATCATCATAATCATCATCATCATATCAGCCAAAAAACGTCTACTTCTGAACGTAAGCCTCCCCCAAAGATTGCCACAATGACCGGTCCTGCGCCACCCGCATCCAGCGGGGTGAGGCGGGCGGTGACGGGTGGTGACGTGGCAGCGGGGGGAGGCGGGCGGCGGCGACGGGAGGCAGGTGGCGGTGGGTGGCGGCGGGGGGAGGCGGGCGGTTACGGTTGGCGGGCGGCAGCGGGGGGAGGCGGGTGGCGACGGGTGGCGGTGGGTGGCGACAGCGACGGTTGGTGACGGGTGGCAGCGGGGGGAGGAGGGTGGCGACGGGTGGCGGCCGGCGACGGGTGGCGTTGAGTGGCGACGCGTGGCAGCGGGGGGAGGTGGGTGGCAACTGGTGGCGGCCACGCAACGCGCACGTGCACGCATCGGGTGTGACCCCGCCTTTATGATTGCACATAATTATAAATAGTACTAGACAATTCAATCTTTAAAAATATTGCCACGTTTCATGTAGTTGCTCCGGCATATACTATGCGAGTGTGCGAGCGGGAGGACAGTAGGCGCGCCGTCACGCACACAGAGAACAGGAGCGGGGCGGGTGAATTCACGTTTTTTCCTAGGTTGATGCCCACTCTTAAATATTTTGTATAAAACACAATAAAACATGAACCCGGGATCAGCTTTCATAATAACCAATTAGACGGTACGTTTCTGACACTGACGTTTTACCTATTTAGGTTGTAAATAAAAGTATAATACGTCTAAGTTTGAAGGCCAGTATGATTATGTGCTAATAAAATGCAACAGTAGGCATTTTAATTCTATAAGATTATATTTATGTCTCAATGTTGGTACCAAATGGTTTCATAATTTACCATAGTATGAAGTGTCGAGGGGCTGGGTATGTTACCGTGATGGGTTCTAGTGTTAAAGTGCAAAGCCACCGTCAAGTCTGTCTCATCCGAGTGCTGGCACGCGTGTTACTGGACGCCGACTCGCTCGCCGTGGATTCCGCGCTAGATCGCGCCGCCGCCGCCTACCGTATAGTGGATCATTTGGCACAGGGTATGTTACCGTGATGGGTTCTAGTGTTCAAGTGCAAAGCCACCGTCAAATCCGTCTCCCTCCGAGTGCTAGCCCGCGTGTTACTGGACGCCGACTCGCTCGCCGTGGATTCCGCGCTAGATCGCGCCGCCGCCGCCTACCGTATTGTGGATCATTTGGCACAGGGTATGTTCCCTTAATGGGGTTTAGAGTTAAGTGCAAAGCTACCGTCAAGTCTGTCTCCCTCCGAGTGCTAGCCCGCGTGTTACTGGACGCCGACTCGCTCGCCGGGGATTCCGCGCTAGATCGCGCCGCCGCCGCCTACCGTATAGTGGATCATTTGGCACAGGGTATGATTCTTGTTTCTTTCTCTGGCTGTCTGTAGATAATGCAGAAAACGACCAACATCCATTTTTTGTCAAAGGAGGTGACTAAACTCAACATCTTAAAGCTTAAGTCAGATTGACAATAAAAAGTGTTGGCCGCTTTCTGCAAAACTATCGTCATTTGTTCGAAGAGAGAAACTACAGTTACAGTTTTGACGTTATGCACTTATGATAGTGTCTAATGTTCTCTGAAGTCTGTTTTTGTGAGTGCTGGCATAAGTCTAGTGTTACTTGATACCGACTCGCTCGCCGTGGATTCCGCGCTAGATCGCGCCGCCGCCGCCTACCGTATAGTGGATCATTTGGCACAGGGTATGTTACCGTGATGGGTTCTAGTGTTCAAGTGTAAAGCCACAGTCAAATCCGTCTCCCTCCGAGTGCTGGCACGCGTGTTACTGGACGCCGACTCGCTCGCCGTGGATTCCGCGCTAGATCGCGCCGCCGCCGCCTACCGTATTGTGGACCATTTGGCACAGGGTATGTTACCGTGTTGGGTTCTAGTGTTCAAGTGTAAAGCCACCGTCAAGTCTGTTTCCCTCCGAGTGCTGGCACGCGTGTTACTGGACGCCGACTCGCTCGCCGTGGATTCCGCGCTAGATCGCGCCGCTGCCGCCTACCGTATTGTGGATCATTTGGCACAGGGTATGTTACCGTGATGGGTTCTAGTGTTCAAGTGCAAAGCCACCGTCAAGTCTGTTTCCCTCCGAGTGCTGGCACGCGTGTTACTGGACGCCGACTCGCTCGCCGTGGATTCCGCGCTAGATCGCGCCGCTGCCGCCTACCGTATAGTGGATCATTTGGCACAGGGTATGATTCTTGTTTCTTTCTCTGGCTTTATTCCTTATTTGACTGTAGATATGCAGAAAACCACCAACTTCCGTTTTTTGTCAAAAAAGAAAGTGACCAACCTCAACATCTTAAAGCTTAAGTCAGATTGGCAAAACAAATAGCCTCGTCCTGCCCAATGTGATTTATAAAGGACATATTCGATTTTTGGCAAATAATTAATGTATAGCTCGTTTAGGTTGAGGTTACACTCAAAATTATTTATTTTTATGTAAAATGTAGACCAAAAGAAAAGCGACTATATTTTAAAACTCATTAGGTTTAAATTTCAATAGCTCAAACTTTGTATGACGGGCAGGACGAGGATAGTTGGCCGCTTTCTGCAAAACTATCGTCATTTGTTCGAAGAGCAAAAACTACAGTTACACTTTTGACGTTATGCACTTATGATAGTGTCTAACTAATGTTCTGTGAAGTCTGTCTTTGCGAGTGCTGGTATAAGTCTAGTGTTACTTGATACCGACTCGCTCGCCGTGGATTCCGCGCTAGATCGCGCCGCTGCCGCGTACCGTATAGTGGATCATTTGGCACAGGGTATGTTACCGTGATGGGTTCTAGTGTTCAAGTGCAAAGCCACCGTCAAGTCTGTCTCCCTCCGAGTGCTGGCCCGCGTGTTACTGGACGCCGACTCGCTCGCCGTGGATTCCGCGCTAGATCGCGCCGCTGCCGCCTACCGTATAGTGGATCATTTGGCACAGGGTATGTTACCGTGATGGGTTCTAGTGTTCAAGTGTAAAGCCACCGTCAAATCCGTCTCCCTCCGAGTGCTAGCCCGCGTGTTACTGGACGCCGACTCGCTCGCCGTGGATTCCGCGCTAGATCGCGCCGCCGCCGCCTACCGTATTGTGGATCATTTGGCACAGGGTATGTTACCGTGATGGGTTCTAGTGTTCAAGTGCAAAGCCACAGTCAAATCCGTCTCCCTCCGAGTGCTAGCCCGCGTGTTACTGGACGCCGACTCGCTCGCCGTGGATTCCGCGCTAGATCGCGCCGCTGCCGCGGATTCCGCGCTAGATCGCGCCGCTGCCGCCTACCGTATTGTGGATCATTTGGCACAGGGTATGTTACCGTGATGGGTTCTAGTGTTCAAGTGCAAAGCCACCGTCAAGTCCGTCTCCCTCCGAGTGCTGGCACGCGTGTTACTGGACGCCGACTCGCTCGCCGTGGATTCCGCGCTAGATCGCGCCGCTGCCGCCTACCGTATAGTGGATCATTTGGCACAGGGTATGTTACCGTGATGGGTTCTAGTGTTCAAGTGTAAAGCCACCGTCAAATCCGTCTCCCTCCGAGTGCTAGCCCGCGTGTTACTGGACGCCGACTCGCTCGCCGTGGATTCCGCGCTAGATCGCGCCGCTGCCGCCTACCGTATTGTGGATCATTTGGCACAGGGTATGTTACCGTGATGGGTTCTAGTGTTCAAGTGCAAAGCCACCGTCAAGTCCGTCTCCCTCCGAGTGCTGGCACGCGTGTTACTGGACGCCGACTCGCTCGCCGTGGATTCCGCGCTAGATCGCGCCGCTGCCGCCTACCGTATTGTGGATCATTTGGCACAGGGTATGTTACCGTGATGGGTTCTAGTGTTCAAGTGCAAAGCCACCGTCAAATCCGTCTCCCTCCGAGTGCTGGCACGCGTGTTACTGGACGCCGACTCGCTCGCCGTGGATTCCGCGCTAGATCGCGCCGCCGCCGCCTACCGTATTGTGGATCATTTGGCACAGGGTATGATTCTTGTTTCTTTCTCTGGCTTTATTCCTTATTTGACTGTAGATATGCAGAAAACGACCAACATCCATTTTTTGTCAAAGGAGGTGACTAAACTCAACATCTTAATAAGTCAGATTGACAAAAAAAATTGTTGGCCGCTTTCTGCAAAACTATTGTCATTTGTTCGAAGAGAGAAACTAGAGTTACACTTTTGACGTTATACACTTATGATAGTGTCTAATGTTCTCTGAAGTCTATTTTTGTGAGTGCTGGCATAAGTCTAGTGTGACTTGATGCCGACTCGCTCGCCGTGGATTCCGCGCTAGATCGCGCCGCTGCCGCCTACCGTATTGTGGATCATTTGGCACAGGGTATGTTACCGTGATGGGTTCTAGTGTTCAAGTGCAAAGCTACCGTCATGTCTGTCTGTCTCCGAGTGCTGGCACGCGTGTTACTGGACGCCGACTCGCTCGCCGTGGATTCCGCGCTAGATCGCGCCGCTGCCGCCTACCGTATTGTGGATCATTTGGCACAGGGTATGTGATTCTTGTTTCTTTCTCTGGCTTTATTCCTTATTTGACTAGATATGCAGAAAACGACCAACATCCATTTTTTGTCAAAAAAGAAAGTGACCAACCTCAACATCTTAAAGCTCAAGTCAGATTGGCAAAACAAATAGTTGGCCGCTTTCTGCAAAACTATTGTCATTTGTTTGAAAAGAGAAACTACAGTTACACTTTTGACGTTATGCACTTATGATAGTGTCTAATGTTCTGTGAAGTCTGTCTTTGCCAGTGCCGGCATAAGTCTAGTGTTACTTGATACCGACTCGCTCGCCGTGGATTCCTTATAGTGGATCGTTTGGCACAGAATATGAGTCTCGTTTCCATTTTTTTTCTCTGGTTTTATTCCTTGCTCTAAAAGTATCTAATGGTCTGTGAAGGGTTTGAACCCAGAACGTTCAGCTTCGTGGGCAGGGTCACTACCAAATATACCATTCGTCACTTGAAAGTAAAAAAAAAGTAAGCAAACATGCAGACTTGCATTATTTCATAATTACGCACTTTCAGAACAGAATCGCCGTAACCTCAGTGTTGTGCAAAGTGATGGAGCGGATCATGAACGACCAATTGATCCGTTACCTAGAAGATCACTCCCTTTTGTATGATCGGCAATATGGCTTTAGGCCGAAACGATCAACAGGTGATCTTCTAGCGTATGTCACACACCTCTGGGGGGAGGCAATTGACAAACACGGCGAGGCCTTGGCGTTCAGTCTCGACATGGCCAAGGCTTTTGATCGGGTTTGGCACAAAGCTCTTTTCTCCAAGCTTCCTGCGTATGGCCTGCCTGTCCAGCTATGCAAATGGATTGCTGACTTCCTGCATGAGCGCAGAATCCGTGTCCTGGTGGATGGATGTGATTCGCGGTTCATGACAGTGAATGCTGGCGTCCCTCAGGGCTCCGTCTTATCGCCTACCCTCTTTCTTCTGCATATCAATGACTTACTTCCTTTAGGAAACATTCATTGTTATGCAGATGACAGTACGGTCCATGGGCGTAATCTCAGTCGGCCTGGGGCAAGCAAGGCAGAAGTTGGCGACAAACGTGTGGATCTTGTCGTTGAGCTCGATCGGGTTCTGGATCTTATTTGCAAATGGGGTTCCGATAACCTGGTCGAGTTCAACGCCAAAAAGACCCAAGTGTGCGCTTTCTCCACCAAAACGTCTTCCTTCCACCCAGTTCCAACTCTTCAGAACACTCCTCTTGGTTTACGAGATAGCCTGAATATGCTTGGCCATGGATATATGCTGCAATCTAAATCAAAATAAATACATCGAGTCATTAATTACCACGGCATCAAAAAAGCTGGGCATCCTGAATAGGGTGCGTCGGTTCTTATCGCCCGACCAGCTTTGTCTTCTTTATAAGATACAAGTTCGGTCTTGCGTGGAGTACTGCTCGCATCTTTGGGATGGGTCCGTCCATATCTTCTTGATGCTCTCGATAGGATGCAGCGGCGGGCAGTTCGTATTATGGGCGACTCTTAAGGTTACCAGGCATCTTGAACCCCTTCAACTACATAGGGATTGGTTCTCTGAGCGTTTTTTATCGCCTGTTCCATGGTGAGTGTTCTGAAGAGTTATTTTCCCTGATCCCGCCCTCCCCTTTCCGTTATAAAACCACACGTGCCGGTTTGCTGTGTCCAGTGGCGTGCACAGGGTTTTTAGTTAGGGTAGGCAATTTTTTTTTATCTGAGCAACAAACAATATTGACCATCGCATTACAAACTCACAAGTGGATAGACTTGAGTAAAGTAAAAGAGTCTAGGTATAGATTGCGACAATAACTAAGTCTTATATCTCGACCGCCGACTTTTGTTAACGTCCTAATGCTTTTCAAATCGCTCATGTTTTCTAAAGAAGAGTGAAAGGTTTTTAAATATGCGTATCATTAATCATCGGTGAATTCGAAATATAAGTGCAATACCTAACGAGCGAAATAGCTAAAATACAATGTTCATTAATGTTATAAGTACAATTTCCGAGTACAGAATACATCGACTTTTGAAATAATTACACGTACCTGTGCTAACTTCTTTAGTTTTATTGTTAACTTGCTAAATCCGCCGAAAATCAACTTCGTAGACACGCTAGACATACAGCAGTCAGCATCAACTACTAGGTATTCACAATTTATTCTCATAGCATAATTCAGTCACGTACAGTCACAAGTCACAACAGTTACATGAAAATAAACGTAAAAAAAATCGCTCAGAACCGAACTGTATTAATATAACAATGAATGAGTTTTGTTTTGATAGATTTTCTACTGATTAACCTCAAACCTGTATCGCAAAAATCAAAACCGACTGTTTGTAAACAAATAAACCTGACAGAATGTAATGCCTCTCACTTCAAGTAAAAATCGCAACGTAGGAGAGTTCTTAAAATTAGTTGTATTACATCTCGAGGCTCGGTTAGTCAGAGAGAGACCGACATTGGCCGTCCCTCTCGCACGTATGGTGCCTAGGCGCAGCCTATTATTTTGATTGTGTGCGTATATTTTCTATCTTCGTGTGCACTGGGCAAAAATATGTTAAATATGTATATAGTTTTCGGACATGTCTACACAAACGCACTGTGTGAGTGTGTGTGTTTTAGTAGGCTCCGATCGCCGTTGCCTTACCCCAGATGGGGCTTGGGCAGCCGCGCGCTAGGCTAGCTAGCGCGCGCGCAAATTTAAATCGCCGCGAGCTCCGTTAATATAAATATTTATGTGGATTTCTTTCAGAAAACATGACAAATTATTATAATGAAGACGAAAATGTATAATATATTTTTTCGTCTACATATTATGTAGATGCTGTTCTGCTAGGGTAGGCAGTGCCTATTTGCCTATATGGAGTGCACGCCACTGGCTGTGTCACTCCTTCACCGTGGAAAATATTCCCACGCGTACTAGGAAATTCGGCAATTCCTTCATATGCCGGACTATTAAAAAGTGGAATTCTTTTTTTTTTGAAGAAGCATCAGCAAGGCGGCAGCAACTGACAGGTTACTGCTCGTCTCCTGTTCGTTGCCGCCGCGATTTGGGCTCTACTTTTCACTTACGATCAGGTGGAGTGGAGCCACTTTGTTGTGCCAACATAAATTATTTATTAGTATTAACGGAAAAATATATCTTCAAGTGTTTCACAATGTGTCAAGACATAATATGCTATGGAAAGTCAGCCATATTTGCTTACCATTTTTTTACTTTTTAACTGAAGAATAGACTCGATGCTGACAAGGTCAAGGTTATGTCGTTAAATATGGCATTAATTCCCCAGGTGAGCAGCAAGAAGTAGGCGCCGGCGGCGAGGGTGCCGGCCGCGCCATGGTGGAGACTGCCCGCCAGTGGGCGCGCCCCGTCGCCACCGAGCTGGCGGCGCTGGCCCGCCTCAAGCAATTATTGGAGCGCCAGAACACCTTCCGCCCGGTCTTCGCGCCGCTGCTCCGCTCCGCCAGGCCGGAGCGCAAGCGGGTCACCCAGCTGAGACGTCTGCTGGCTGATGCCGGCTTGCTGTATGATGACTTGTCTAGCGCTTGGAGCGACAGTCAACTAGCCGGTGAGTGAAGCCACCGAGCTGGCCCGCCTCAAGCAACTATTGGAGCGCCAGAACACCTTCCGCCCGGTCTTCGCGCCGCTGCTCCGCTCCGCCAGGCCGGAGCGCAAGCGGGTCACCCAGCTGAGACGTCTGCTGGCTGATGCCGGCTTGCTGTATGATGACTTGTCTAGCGCTTGGAGCGACAGTCAACTAGCCGGTGAGTGAAGCCACCGAGCTGGCCCGCCTCAAGCAACTATTGGAGCGCCAGAACACCTTCCGCCCGGTCTTCGCGCCGCTGCTCCGCTCCGCCAGGCCGGAGCGCAAGCGGGTCACCCAGCTGAGACGTCTGCTGGCTGATGCCGGCTTGCTGTATGATGACTTGTCTAGCGCTTGGAGCGACAGTCAACTAGCCGGTGAGTGAAGCCACCGAGCTGGCCCGCCTCAAGCAACTATTGGAGCGCCAGAACACCTTCCGCCCGGTCTTCGCGCCGCTGCTCCGCTCCGCCAGGCCGGAGCGCAAGCGGGTCACCCAGCTGAGACGTCTGCTGGCTGATGCCGGGCTGCTGTATGATGACTTGTCTAGCGCTTGGAGCGACAGTCAACTAGCCGGTGAGTGAAGCCCCGTCGCCACCGAGCTGGCCCGCCTCAAGCAACTATTGGAGCGTCAGAACACCTTCCGCCCGGTCTTCGCGCCGCTGCTCCGCTCCGCCAGGCCGGAGCGCAAGCGGGTCACCCAGCTGAGACGCCTGCTGGCTGATGCCGGCCTGCTGTATGATGACTTGTCTAGCGCTTGGAGCGACAGTCAACTAGCTGGTGAGTGACTAGAGAAAACTTATTCCGCTTTGTCTTGACATGCTGTGTTAGGGATCAGAGTGCAGGCGGGGGACTACAGAGCCTTCGCCTCGTCTTCCCACCATTACTGCGTGAAGCCAAAGAGAAGCATATGTTTGACAGCGTTTGACAAGTTATACCTAAAGCAAAAAGTGTACATTTTTGCCGCAGCTCGCTTTTGCACAGTGCTCGCACTGTGATGGTTTTTGGTACCCCCACCACCCGCTTTGCAAGGCATAATCGCCGCGCTGGGCAAGCGGATTGTCTCAATATATCAGTAATGTGTTCAATTGTTCACTGTGATGTTGATGATGTTGCTGTGCAATAAATTAATGGTTATAGACAACTCTTACGACACCCACGGGAACGGGAACAGTTGAGTTGCTGACAAATGTATTTTTACTACTGTCACCAAACGGCCACCAGCGAAATATACAGAGTGCTCGCGAGAATTGCAAAAGATTTTAATGCTGTATTCCTTTAATGTTTTATAAAATTGTTTGGATTCGGTTTGGTTTCAGAGATAATCAACCATAAAACTTCTTTATGATTGGATACAATCAATGGTACCACAATATTACCACATCTTTTGCGTGCCAATAAAAAAATAGAACATTTGACAAATTGTTGATATGATAAAAAGTACTGGAAATATTAAAAAGCATTCAAAAAGTAAAAAAAAGAAAAGAAACATTTTTTGGTGACATTTCACATTAGGTCACTTAATATTTTTTGTTTATTCCGACGTCTAGAATGCATGTCATAATTATGCATCTCACAATGCTTGCGAGCACCCTATCCTGTAGAGATATTAAAGCAGGAAATAATAACATAAATATTTTATCAGGTCTAGAGAAGCAAATGGCCGCTCTCGCGGTGACAGCCAAGGAAGAGGACATCAAGGAACTGATAGAGATATTCGACTGCCACTTCGACCCCGCCAAGGAGCCCAAGGGTCCCAAGCCGCGGACGCCACGGAATAGGGTCCGGGTGAGTTTGAACCCTCATTATACAACCGAATAACTTTGACCCCTGGGTCAGAATTTTATGCAATCCACGAAAAAGTCCACCGATGTCCCGTACAAACGAGGTTTTTCTCAAGATTGTGGGTTTATCGAAGTTCTCTTTCATGACCAGAGCGAGTCAAAAATTGCTCAAAAAAAATATTAACCAATAACATAACTAAAGAAAACACAAATTATCTGAATATACACGCGTTTGTACGGGAATAACTTTGATCTCAGTGTTGTCAGGGTTTACCATTTCGTGGTAAACCCAACACTTTATTTTATTTCAAAAAGTATAATGTAGATAATATGCGTTTACCACGAATAAACCATTGAATTGGAATTTGAACTTGAAGAGCGTGTTTCTGGGATACGGGCGTGCGTTTCAATTCAAATGTTTTTTGCTATGTGTGAAAATATCAAAAGTTTCGACCAGGGTTCATATAACATTACTTGCTTCTTAGGACTTTACGCAGCCCCCTAAGCCTGGTTTTTCGGCGTCTGCAGTAATGTACTATTTTTAATAGTCTCTTACGCGTTAAGGCATACGAGGGCTATATTGACTGCGATTATCTGCTTATCTTTTAGGTGGATATGGTATCACACATTTTATTTCTTAAATAACTTATGCAAACAATTAATGCCAATTACAATTGTTGCTCACTTTTACAGTTTCAATTGTTTACTTATTTCGACATGTGTAATTTCGGTCGTATCGTTTTATACTCTACGCACTTCTACACCCTTTAATTGTGTTGGCAAAATATTTGCCGTCATATACAAAACAAAACCAAATCAATTTACAAATACGTAAGGTTGGAAATCGAATGCTTTGACACAGCTGTCAAATGGTGAAAGGGTTAATACTGATTATGAAAGCAAGGTAGGAAATGTAATGTACAAAATGTTTATGTAGTTTGTGTGTTTGTGCAGGGCACGAGCGCGGGCGAGGGCGGTGAGGGCAGCACGAGCGAGTCGCACAACAGCTCGCCGCACAACTCGCCCAACAAGACCAATGGTGAGGCTCACAGATGTCATATATACCATAGATCAAGCAAACGTATCTACTTAGCGTGTCAAATTAACTCAGTAAAATCTACCGAGTTGTCCGTCTTTAATCGCAGCTTGCAGCTTTCGGGCGTCAAATTTTGTAAGTTGAAGTGAACAAAAACATTCATAATGCCTCCTTAAGTAATATTAATTGCAACAACACAATAGTTATTTGTTATACAAGGGTGCAAAGTTGTATTATATGTAGTATGAAATTGAAACACGAGCAAGCGAAAGGATTCTATAGTTGAACCACGAGCGAAGCGAGTGGTTCTAAAATAGAATCCTGAGCGCAGCGAGTGTTTTAACATACGAGAAGTAAAATACATTTGCACCCGTGTGTAACACAAAACTTTTCCCCTCACTATAGCGAGGAAACTCAAAAAAGGTAATTATTTGTTCACATTACAATCATCATCGGGTAGTGATAATAATTTTCCAAATGCATAATGTATTTAATGCAAGATTTTGTCGCAGTAAACTTAGCACGAAAAAAGTAAACGCAGCACGATTTTAACACATTCTTGTGGTTGCACACCAACGCCAACGCATTATTAAATCATTCTCATTCACTATTTTTACAAAATTATAACAGAACACTCCGAAAGTTGTTTAGTTTACTATTTTTATCCGTGTTCGAGTCGGTAAATAAAGATTATAAGTATTATAACCTATAATATTCATTGACAATGTTGACGTTGACATTTTCTGCGTTTTGTGATTGCATCTAGTCATCTTACCATCATTCACTAAAACAATTTTTACTTATGGAACTTTAGGATTTATGTGTTAAAATCATTATATTATATAAAAGTTTGTAATTTACACTAAATTCTCAAACAAATTATTTAATTATCATTAATATGGAACGATTTCCTTGAGCATTTTACGTTTTGTTAATGCTACTTCGCGCTACGCTCCAAATGTCATTACTTTGCCACACAAGTGAATAATATTCGTTTTTACACGTTCGTATTAAAGGATAAACGAGCACTTTACGAGCTAGTGAGGGGAAAAAAATATGAATACTCAAGGGCCTGAGACATATTTAAAATCATAGGCAAGTAACAACTTCAGTACAAAATCTGACACACTCGGCCGCTATTCAAATGAATGAACTTGTTTCTTCTATCCAAATCTAATTCTGTGGTGAGACTGCTATGTATTGTGTCTGTGCGGAAAGTGGACTAGTAGAGAGTGGAAAGTGGCACTAAGTCACATCCTTACATTTCCCAATTTCCCAACTTTAGAAGTGAATTGTCCACGGAAAGAACATGTCTAGTTAATTAAAATTACAGAAGGAAAAACCACTTAACAGAATAAGGTGTGAATTTGCCCTGATTTTTTTAAGCATTAGACATGTTTTTTCCGTGAGCCCTTCAAGTGTAGTCTCTAAATTTCTCGGAATATTATTTGGTTCATAACTGTATTGCTTCGTCAGAACCCATTTTGTCAAACATCATGCACTCGGTGAACTCAATATGAAATATATTGTGTTTTGAATTGACAAATAGAAATAATTTTATTCGTAACATACACATAAATCACAAAATACAGAGACGAAAAATAATTATACAAATAATAAAATAAGTAAAAAAAGTTTTAAGTTAAACGGTTTTTATTGCACCAAAAACTAGAAAATAAAATTTTGTTATAACTAACCGTAGATGCAACTTTCTGTAGATTACTCACGTGAAACTATTATCACTGTAGTTTTCCCAAGTCGGATGCTGAAAGCCACGTTTAGCCTCTATGTCAGTGGATTAAGCGTTACCTAATCGGAAACTTTTACCAAACTGAAATAAAAACGTGGGGCGTACGCAATTAGGATTAAGTCACTATAGTTATTTAAGAACACACATACAGGGTGAATTGTAATTAATGACCGATACCCAAATGCATGATTGTACTCATGATAACAAACAGCATTGTCATATAAATATTTTTTTTAAACAACATTTTAAGTTTCATTTTAAATTTCAATAAATAATCCGTCCGCGCCGTAATACGGTGTGAATAAAGGCTGGGTCACACCAGATGCGTGTACGTGCACGTGCACGTGCGCGTTGCGTGGCGTGCACGGCACCCATGTCACACCGAGAGCTGCGCACGCAGAGCTGTGCACGCAGAGCTGCAGAGCTGTGCACGCAACGGTGGCGCACGCTGCAGCACCGCTGCGTGACTAGCCGCCATTTTGTTTTGCGACCGTCTTGATCAATTGATTATGTTCGATTGCGGTTCGTCTGATGAAAAAGAAGCCATACTGCTTCTCTTTTCATGGCAAATAACGACAAAAAAAAGACCCTGGGTTCACGAAATCAATGCGGGCAGGCAAAAATACGATGAATTTTATAACCTGTACCGCAAACTGGAATCACATGAGGGCCATTTTTTTGACATTTCCGTATGTCGAGGGGCTTATTTGAAGAGCTTCATGATTTATTGAAGCCTTGTATCATTAAAAATTCTGCTTGACAACTGACTGAAAGATTGTGAAATTATTGCAATACAAAATAATTCACTGCAAGATAATCTTTAAGTTAAACATGGAAAATAAACAAGACAAATAATATAGCACTGTATTAATCAACATTTACTGTCCTACTATTAACTTAATAACATAATTTCTTTGTGTTTTTATAAAACTTAAAAATACATTCGTATTTGCGTAGAGGTTCAATATGTTTTCCTATTTATTTGGCATTCGATTACAAAAACCATAAATACAAGAGAGCTGCACAGTAGCTGCGCAGCACCAAGCAATGCGTGACCCAACCTGTTCGGTTCGCCGTCCCGTAGGGAACGCCGGTAAATACTACGTCATCACTGCGCTCATCGCAGCGACGTTGCCGCTCCGCTGCGTGAGCGCGTGCACGCAGCACGCAACCGGTTTTGTCTCGACGGAGCTGCGTTACGTGACGTGCACGTGCACGTGCACGTCACGCAAGCGGTGTGCCATCTGACATGACATTTACATAAGCTACAACGCGCACGCCACGCAACGCGCACGTGCACGTGCACGTACACGCATCTGGTGTGACCCAGCCTTAAGACCCGCCGTGGCCGTCCGCGTCACGTCAAGGTTAGTACCTACACAGATATCTGAGGGTGGGTAGGTTACACGCTTCAGAAATAAGTAGGTACCAAATTTCCCATCACACTTTACTAGGCTTTGGACTAGCAGTCTGTCTACGATTTTTAACTTGAATTAAATCACGTGGTATTTTGGGCAAGTGTAAGTTAAGATGTTTGTTGACTAAAATTGCGTAAGACTGGCGTGTTTAAAAATTTGGAATCAACTTATTTACATTATTAACCTAGTTATTTACAACGATTATTGAATGAATCAACGATAAGCCCAATCAAAAAACTTACATCAATTGCTGTATGTGTCCACCTTCAACTTCAACACATTTAACTGCACGTTTCACAATGTGAGCCTGCACGCGTTGCAGAGCTCTCAAATCAGTCTTCACTCTCTCAAAACTGTTCTCAATCCTAACTCTGAGTTCTTCTCGAGTATCTACCGGACCATCACAATAAATTAAGTCTTTAACTCGCCCCCACAAAAAAAAATCTAGCGGGGTTAGATCAGGGGACCGCGGCGGCCACGCGACTGGCCCACCGCGGCCAATCCACCTGTTTCCATACATTTCATCTAACCGATTACGTACGCGATGCTCAAAGTGAGCTGGGGCACCGTCGTGTTGAAAAAAATGCGGACGTGCTAGAGCGCCCAGTGGAAAGTCCTCTTCTAGCTCTGGCAAGTGGTTCAGCACATGTTCCATGTAGGTATCGGCGTTCAACCGCGGAAGGAAGATAGGCCCTACGACGTGGTTCCCAATGAAACCAGCCCACACGTTAAATGAAAAACGGAACTGGAAATCACTCGGCATTGCAAGCCGTGGGTTTTCATGTGCCCAGTGATGGTAATTGTGGCAATTAAATAGTCCCTCCCTCACAAACGTACACTCGTCAGTCCATAAAATGTCTTTCACGATGTTTCGGTTGTCTAAAATCCACTGACAAAATCTTCTTCTTGCCTCATTGTCTCCCACTCGTAATTCTTGAACTGGCGTAAAATGATATGGATACCGACCATCTCTTCGTAAAAGGGACCAGACGTACCACTGCGAGGTACCATACATTCTAGCAGCTTGACGAGTGCTAGCATCGGGGTTTTCGTCAAAAAATTGAAGAATTTCTTCGTCCACCCTGACATGATAGCGGCCTGGTCGCCCCGCGTCTACGTTGGGCCGGATTAGTACGCCCCAGTCGCGTAATCGCTGAACAGCGCGTAAAAATGTCCTCGGAGTTGGAATCACTCTTCGTGGGTACAGCAGCTGGTACAACCGCCTGGCTGCTTCGCCGTTGCCTGCTTCCGCGTGATAACACAACACCATATCATTGTACTCGTCTCGCGTGTACCGGTACGGCATTGTGACGAGCAGCTGCGAGCCGCGCGGTATCGATCAATACACGATTGTTCATGTGCGCACGCGACGAGTTGCCCGGAATGACTGATATCACAGGTCGCAGGTAACATGCGGGCCACGCGGGGCGCGGGGCGGGGTGGCCGTGCCGTGTGCATCCTACCTACACTCAAGTAAGCTGGTAGCGGGTAGCGCGTTGGATATCATTTACACCGTATTGAGACGCGGATTGATTATTTTACTAAGATTAAATTAAATTTTATTTCATGTTTTAAAAAAAAGTTTCCTTCGGGAAAGTTGTTTGTTATGTAGAGTAGAGTCATGTGTTAAGGGATCGGTCACTAATTACCATTCACCCTGTATAAATCAAGACAGCAATAGTGTAATAAGTTTTGTTCTGGCCTTGATAAAAGCTATTTACCTCTGTGGAAGTGATGAAACAGATGGATGATTAATTGCAAAATTAAAGCTACAATTACATATTTCGAACTTGTATGTTTCTTTCTTCATAATAACGCCCCACGTTTTTATTTTAGTTTAGTAAAAGTTTCCGATTAGGTAACGCTTAATCCACTGACATAGAGGCTAAACGTGGCTTTCAGCATCCGACTTGGGAAAACTACAGTGATAATAGTTTCACGTGAGTAATCTACAGAAAGTTGCATCTACGGTTAGTTATAACAAAATTTTATTTTCTAGTTTTTGGTGCAATAAAAACCGTTTAACTTAAAACTTTTTTTACTTATTTTATTTTCAAGTTTTTAGTGCAATTGTTAAGTTAATTTCCGATACTATACCGATGTTGTTTGTAATATGTAATACAAATTTTATGCATGCTAAGTAGCGTTTATACTCTCGCGCTTTCATCACGAATCACGACACATATGTATGTAAACGTAATGGACATTATTTTATGTGTAACGGGAGGCGAATCCCTGCTGAATAGATATTTTTAGAAATCCGACACCATTTTTTTTTGTTTAATATCTCGATTGACAAATAAAAACCAAAGGCTCGGTCGGCGTGGTTAATGTAAGGTTGAATGCCCTGAGTATCTCAAATAGACGTGTTATTCATACAATAAGTACCTTAGATAACAGAGATCTGACAATAAGGAATATATCAATCAATTTGGTTTATTGAGAATTTCAAGTTTAAATTTTTATACAAGTCGAATTTCGAGACTATAAAATATAAACTCGTTCTCTGAGTCGACCAACCGGAGGACCGCAGGTCTGACGGAAAGTCCGACGCGAACCGAGGGCCTAAAGAGTCAATCCATGCAATCTATCAACCGGAGGGCCATAGGCCCGACTATGGCACGCACTACATGAATCCGAGAGACTCAAACTCTCTGTATATCAACTGGAGGACCGCGGGTCCGAGTGCACGTCCTGCGCAAACCACCTGCGCTGTCAGCCTATCAACCGGAGGGCCGCAGGCCCGACAGCTGGCCCTACACGATTCACTCACGCTGTCACTCTATCAGCTGGAGGGCCGCAGGCCCGACGGCTGTCCCTATACGATCCACTCACGCTTTCACTTTATCAGCTGGAGGGCCGCAGGCCCGATGGCTCGCCCTACCGCGATTCACTCACGCTGTCACTCTATCAGCTGGAGGGCTGCAGGCCCGACGGCTCGCTCTACGTGAACCACTCACGCTGTCACTCTATCAGCTGGAGGGCCGCAGGCCCGACGGCCCGCCCTTCGCAAACCACTCACGCTGTCACTCTATCAGCTGGAGGGCCGCAGGCCCGACGGCTCGCCCTACGCAAAACACTCACGATGTCACTCTATCAGCTGGAGGGGCCGCAGGCCCGACCGGCTCGCCCTACGCGAACCACTCATGCTGTCACTCTATACAGCTGGAGGGCCGCAGGGCCGACGGCTCGCCCTACGCGAACCACTCACAATGTCACTCTATCAGCTGGAGGGCCGCAGGCCCGACGTCCCGCCTTACGCGAACCACTCACGCTGTCACTCTATCAGCTGGAGGGCCGTAGGACCGACGGCTCGCCCTACGCGAACCACTCACGCTGTCACTCTATCAGCTGGAGGGCCGCAGGCCCGACGGCTCGCCCTTCGCGATTCACTCACGCTGTCACTCTATCAGCTGGAGGGCCGCAGGCCCGACGGCTTTCCCTATACGATCCACTCACGCTGTCCACTCTATCAGATGGAGGGCCGCAGGCCCGACGGCTCGCCCTACGCGATTCACTTACGCTGTCACTCTATCAGCTGGAGGGCCGTAGGCCCGACGGATCGCCCTACGCGAACCACTCACGCTGTCACTCTATCAGCTGGAGGACCGCAGGTCCGACGGCTCGCCCTGCGCGAATCACTCACGCTGTCACTCTATCAGCTGGAGGGCCGCAGGCCCGACGGCCCACCCTACGCAAACCGCTCACGCTCTGAGTCTATCAGCCGGAGGGGCACAAGGCCGACGGCTCGCCCTACGCGATTCACTCACCGCTGTC
Source organism: Thaumatotibia leucotreta (assembly GCA_025490895.1). Classification (NCBI taxonomy): domain Eukaryota; kingdom Metazoa; phylum Arthropoda; class Insecta; order Lepidoptera; family Tortricidae; genus Thaumatotibia; species Thaumatotibia leucotreta. The sequence goes on from JALPQI010001905.1 coordinate 110,311, forward strand.
ACTCTATCAGCCGGAGGGCCGCAGGCCCGACGGCTCGCCCTACGCGAACCACTCACGCTGTCGGTCTATCAGCTGGAGGGCCGCAGGCCCGACGGCTTTCCCTATACGATCCACTCACGCCGTCACTCTATCAGATGGAGGGCCGCAGGCCCGACGGCTCGCCCTACGCGATTCACTTACGCTGTCACTCTATCAGCTGGAGGGCCGTAGGCCCGACGGATCGCCCTACGCGAACCACTCACGCTGTCGGTCTATCAGCCGGAGGGACGCAGGCGCGACGGCTCGCCCTACGCGATCCACTCACGCTGTCAGTCTATCAGCCGGAGGGACGCAGGCGCGACGGCTCGCTCTATGCGATCACTCACGCTATCACCCTATGAGTCTATCAGCCGGAGGCCGCAGCAATGACATACGGGTACTAAACCGTGGGTCGCTTACAATGGGCCTCATAAGAAGGCTCAAGTCACCCAAAGGGCAATGGAGAAGCCTATGCTAAGAGTCTCTCTGCGAGATCGGACTACAAATGAGACCATTCGCAGCAGAACCAAAGTAACCGATATAGCTCTTCGAATCGCAAAACTGAAGTGGGCGGGGCTCGTCGCGCGTGGATTGGGGCGGTAAGGTTCTCAAGTGGCGGTCACGTACCGGAAGGCGCAGCGTCGGTAGG